>JBBBWG010016724.1:0-15704 GCA_037176905.1 Azolla pinnata
CTCTTTGTGTCGTTCTTGAGCATGGGAGAGTTCGAGGGACAGAGCATGGTGCATGTCTTGCATCTGACGAGCTCGTTTTTGCTTTGTTTCTGCTTATAGGGTTTATTTTTATTTTTTTTATGTGGTTTTGAGCCTAGAACCTACTACTACATACTTGCCTTGCTAGCAAATGTTTCAAAAAAAATGTTAATTCTAACAAATTTCACGCATGTTGACTCAAAGTTCTGACAAATTGCTTCAGATTTCTGGCTTCTAATTTTCAATCAAATTTCCCACAAATTAGGGCAAAGGTTTGACCATTTCAACTTTCAGTCAACTTTAGCGTTTTAGACAAGAACTGTACTTGAATTTTGACTAATTTCCTGATTTTAAGTCAAATTTCAGAGTTAAATCAAACGATACGTTAATTGCGTCGAACTTCATACACGTGGACTCAAATTTCTAACAAATTTGGATAGGTTTTTGACAATCGCAACTTTCAATCAGCTTTAGAGTCAAATTTCTCTCGAATTCGGACAAATGTTTGACAATTGCAATTTTCAGTCAGCTTAAGAGTTTCAGATAATAGGCCGATTGTGACTCAAATTTCAAATGTTTCAAAAAAAATGTTAATTCTAACAAATTTCACGCATGTTGACTCAAAGTTCCGACAAATTGCTTCAGATTTCTGACTTTTGATTTTCAATCAAATTTCCCACAAATTAGGGCAAATGTTTGACAATTTCAACTTTCAGTCAACTTTAGCGTTTTAGACAAGTACTGTACTTGAATTTTGATTAATTTCCTGATTTTAAGTCAAATTTCAGAGTTAAATCAAACAATACGTTAATTGCGTCGAACTTCATACACGTGGACTCAAATTTCTAACAAATTTGGGTATGTTTTTGAAAATTTCAACTTTCAATCAGCTTTAGAGTCAAATTTCCCTCGAATTCGGACAAATGTTTGACAATTGCAATTTTCAGTCAGCTTAAGAGTTTCTAATAGTAGGCCGATTGTGACTCAAATTTCAAATGTTTCAAAAGCAATGTTAATTCTAACAAATTTAACGCATGTTGACTCAAAGTTCTGACAAATTGCTTCAGATTTCTAACTTCTGATTTTCAATCAAATTTCCCACAAATTAGGGCAAAGGTTTGACAATTTCAACTTTTAGTCAACTTTAGCATTTTAGACAGTTACTGTACTTGAATTTTGACTAATTTCCTGATTTTAAGTCAAATTTCAGAGTTAAATCAAATAATACGTTAATTGTGTCGAATTTCATACACGTTGACTCAAATTTCTAACAAATTTGGATAGGTTTTTGACAATTGCAACTTTCAATCAGCTTTAGAGTTTCAGAGAATAGAAGAATTCTGACTAACTTCATGATTTAAAGCCAAATTTTAGAGTTTCAAATAGTATGTTAATTCTGACAAATTCGGAGAGATTTCTCACAAATTCCATGATTTTCAAACAAAGTTCAAACAATTTCTGTCAGATTTAGACCATTTCAAATTTCAGTCAGCTTTAGACTTTTAGATAGTAGATGAATTATGAGTAATCCATTGATTTTAAGCCAAATTTCAGAGTTTCAGACAATACTTTCTTTCATTTTCACAAGTTTGATAATTTTCAGTCAAATTTCTGACAAATTTAGACAGATTTCTAAATTTTGGCAAATGCGGATAGAGTTTTTACTTCTGACGAATTCCGTGATTTCTAGACAGAGTCAAACAATCTCTATCAGATTTTAACAATTTCAAAGTCCAGACATCTTCAAGGCTTCAGACACTATACGAATTCGTTCTACTTTCATGATTTTAAGCCAAATTTTAGATCAGTTTGAGACAACACTTTATTTCTGACAAATTTCATGATTTTTAGTCAAATGTCTTACAAAATCAAACAAATTGTTGACTTCTAAGAAATTCCATGGTATTCAGACAACGTTCAAACATTTTCAGACAAATTTCAAACTAATTTTATAATTGTCAAGAAAATTATAGGCAAGAAAATTGCAAAACATTTTCAAGAAATTTGCTGAGCTTCGTTGTAGGCAAGAAGATTACAGGAAGATTTGGATCTACTTATCTGCCTCTAATGTCTCTAAATGCCCCTCGTTATTGTATTGGATTGTCTCAGACTAGTGGTTCATGATCCACTGTCTGAGGCTATCCACTACAACTTCACCTAGAGATAAGTTTATGAACAAGCAGTTACAGAATTGAGCACTGATGTAGAGCACTTTAAAATGAGCTTGCAACTTCCGTCCTCCAACTAAATCCTCCACCGGGAAATCTTCCTTGTTAGGAGTTGTTTCTTCAATTTCTCTCTCGAATCTCTGAAAATCCTTTCCAAGAAAAAAATTACAATAAACATCAAATCTCGGCCTGCAATTTGAGTGAATTTCTTCTATTACATTGTTTGTTTTCTTCCATTCCTTCGTTGCATGGGTCTTACCACTTGTTCTATTGGAAAGATCCCTTTTGGGGCATAAAAGTTTAAGTTCAGACTCATCAAATTTCCAGAAAAAACATTCAAAGCTTCCCAATCCTTTATGAACACCAATCTCCTCATCGTCCCTCAGCCTGAATCCTCAAGAATTCTGTAAAACTATCCTTTGAGAGTATGATATACTAATCTAATCTTCCCTCTAACAACTTTCCATTTGATTTGTGCTATGTCAAACACATAGTTAGCTGCTTCCTTACTCGTCGATATCCAAGCAATTGCAACCCATGAAATAGTGGGATTCTTCCTATGTGACACCAAGAGTTTCAATATTCTTTTCTATGCTTATACAAATCCCTAAACAAGCCAAAAGATAGTAAATCAACAATTATGTATGAAAACTGCAACAGGGCATCTTGTGGGTTTCCCATGTTTTTTCGATGAATATGATGTTGTTGAAGTGCTTTCAAATTATTTGCCAAAGCTCCAATATGCTCAGATACAATGTTGCATTATGAGCATAATCATAGTTCGGGACCGAGTCTAGATTTACCTTCAATATACTGGATCCCCTTATGCATATCCCCAAATAAAACAATTAGCAATAGAAATGGGTTGAAAGCACATCCTCGCCAAACGAACCAACCTTGTATGGTAAACCTTTCAACGATTTAAATTCTCACCAGCCGCTAAACCCAAATACTATATTGAAGTCATGTGAACATTCAAATTGAAAAAGATCGGTATAAATGCAAGGAGAACATTGATATAAAGGGAGTTTTAAGCAGATAATTGAGAAACTTAGCTAGCTGAATCTCTAAACTTCGTAAGCTACATCAAAACAATAGCATGTATGTATGTATGTGTGTATGTAATGTATGTGTGTGTGCATGTATGTATGAATGTATCGATGTATGCATGTATATGTGCATGTGTGTATGCATGTATGTACTCAGTTTCAAAGCTGGTCCGATCGAGTGTAGAATGTTACACCTGGTGCTATATATCTTGCAAATGACTATCACCGTAATAAAAGTTTGGATGTGCCGATACGACCAAATGGTCTTGTCTCGAAGATTTGAAGGCTTGATTCAAAACCGTCTCCAATTGCGTCGAAACCCGAAACTGGGAAGAAGGTTTGGTCCTATATTAAACTAAACACAAGCTAGGAACATGAGATTGGCTTTAAAAGCAACTCCAAGTCGTCTTTCTTGCTTGCTCGCTTTCTTTGTTCTTTTCCTGGCTCCTCTGATTCGGACACCTTTTCGACGGTCATTAACTCGCAAGGCAATGGATGGATTGGCGTTGGCGTCAAAATGAGGAAATAAGCCCCCGAAAAAAAAAAGGAACAAAACAATGATAAATTCTTCTCCCAAAAAAGGCTCTATTTTTGTGTGTGGTTCTCTTTAGTGCTTGCTTATATATATGTATGTCAAAAGTCATGTCTATGTGTTTCTTTGTGCGTGCGTGTGTCTTTTTTGCTTTGTTTCTGCTTACGTAGTTCTTTTTTATTTATTTTTTATGTGGGGCGTGTGGGTTTTGAGCCCAGGACCAACTACTACATACTTGCCTTGCTAGCCTTTGCCTACTTGCAATCTCACGTTACCCTAGGCTTTCGACTGTTCTCAAGCTAAGAACATGAGATTGACTTTAAAAGCAACTCCAAGTGGTATTTCTTGCTTGTTTGCTTTCTCTGCTCTTTCCCTGGCTCCTCTGATTTGGACACCTCTTCGACGGTCGTTAACTCGCAAGGCAATGGATAGATTGGTGTCGGCATCAAACTGAGGAAGTAAGCCCCCTAAAAAAAAACAGAACAAAAGAGCGCTGCTGCAATCTTCTCCCAAAAAAAACTCTGTTTTTGTGTGTTGGTGTGTGGTTCTCTTCAGTGCTTGCTTAAATATATGTATGTCAAAAGTCATGTCTGTGTGTTCGTGTGTGTCTTTTTTGCTTTGTTTCTACTTCCATGGTTTTTTTTTTTTATGTGGGGCGTGTGGGTTTCTACCCCAGAACCTACTACTACATACTTGCCTTGCTAGCCTTTGCCCACTTGCAATCCCACGTTACCCCAGGCTTTCGACTGTTCTCAAGCAAGGAACATGAGATTGGCTTTAAAAGCAACTCCAAGCCGTCTTTCTTGCTTGTTCGATTTCTCTGCTCTTTCTCTGGCTCCTCTAATTTGGACACCTCTTCGAACTTGCAAGGGAATGTCGGCGTCAAAATGAGGAAGTAAGCCCCCTAAAAAAAAACAGAACAAAAGAGCGATGAAATCTTCTCCCAAAAAAGCTCTGTTTTTGTGTGTTGGTGTGTGGTTCTCTTTAGTGCTTGCTTATATATATGTATGTCAAAAGTCATGTCTTTTTTGCTTTGGTTTTGCTTACATGGTTTTTTTTAATTTTTTTTTATGTGGGGCGTGTGGGTTTTGAGCCCAAGACCTATTATTACATACTTGCCTTGCTAGCCTTTGCCCACTTGCAACCCCACGTTACCCCAGGCTTTCGATTGTTCTTTAAAAAATTTTAGGCTTTCGACTATTTGTTGTCGGGAAGATGTTAGTTCTATCTCGAATTGTAGAATTTGCTCCTCGTGTTGTTGTATCCGTTGTGCCTAATCTTCGTCAAGTTGTCATTTTTCTAAAGTGACTTGTTTTAGATCTCCAAGTAAACTTTAATTCTCTTGTTCAAGCGCCATGAACTTTCCCTTTAAGCATTGAAGCTCCAATAAGACAAATTGATGTTGCTCAATGCTAATGGAAGGCGTTAGAGTATTAGATGGGTTCAAATAATGGTGGGGAATTCCGGTTCAAACTTTAAACACCGGGACAAGAAAAGAGTAATAATTGTAGAAGTAGAATGTTGAGATATATTATAAAGAAAGAATATTACAACTTCTCCAAAACTGGAAGAAGAAGAAGAAATGGTAGGAAGTTGGGATGATAATGTAAGCTAGAAGGCTAGGGACTGGTGTTGAAGCTTCTTGAACCTCATCATCTATCATATATCTCCGATCGACACCCTTCTCCTCCACTACCCATCTAACTCTTGACCGGCAAAGAATATGAGGTCGACCAAATACTTGACACTTGTCTCTTTTATCGCAAGTTACAATACTTTGTTGTGTATTGGGTTCGACACCCATTTAGTTCAAGTTGTATGAATTTTATAAATTCTTGTATAAATTTTATAAATTCTGGTATAAATTGAAAAACGCCACAACACAATGGCTCTTTTATCATATCCCAATATTCTAGAAAAAAAAACTGGTGGAAAGACCATCTTCCCGTGGAAGCCATCATTGTCATCACCGTCATCATCATCGCCGCCATGATGGGCATCATCATGGATCGTCCATCATCCATCATCGAAAGTTAGTATTCATCATCATCATCATCATCGCCAAAGCCACCATTATCATCATCCATCATCCATCATGTATTATCAACATCCGCATCATGACCATCACCATCAAATCATGATCGTCGTCATCACCACCGTAGTCACATCATCAACATCACCACCATCACCACCGTCTACATCACCATGCACCACCATCTACATTGTCGTTATCACCATTCTTCTTCTTCTTCTTCTTCCTCACCGGCCACTATTGAAGAAGTTCTAACTTCATCATCGCCATTGCCATCACCATCGCCTTCGTCTTCACCATCGTCTTCTTCTTCTTTTTCTTCTTCGCCATTTTCGGATGGGCACAAGACATGGCATCAACGCTTGTGATGGGTCCCCACATCCAGAGCAGACAGTATCACATTGAAGCAAAGATTACTCTCTCACTCTCTTTCTCTTATTTGCTTGTGTGGACCTTGTATGTTTCCTTTTCTAAGCCCTACCTTCGATCTCCGTCTATGGCTCTATTTTTATCGCATTCATTGCATATTCTCTATTCTATGGTGTGGGAAAACACAAGCAGACTGCTCTCTTTTTGCCGTGTTTTCTAAATCGTTGATCTAAATGTAGAACGCCATTCTTCACGAACAGGTGGTTATCGGTTCAGGACCTCCTGGAATGGGCTTCAACTAGTTCAGGTCTGCTAGCTCCAAGTCGAGATACATCAACATAGTGCCCTCAACTCAGTGTTCGTTCAAGCTCATGGTAAAATTAGATTAATGAGATCATTCTTTCATCTTGAAAATGACTCCCTTCCAGTATCATTGAGGTCATCTAGATCTCTTTTATCCAGATCATGACAACATTTCCTCAGCATATTGACGTTCAAAATATCCGGCAATGGATGCAATCCATTAAAGTGCGTCTCAAACTTGAAGCGCATCAAAAATGTTAAGTGATTTCTCAAGCAACTCCTATTATGCGTACATGTTCATTACTGTGTTGTTGATTACGATGTCCTTTTCTAACCATCCTTGATTTCAATTTCAGTGTGATATACTTCTTCACCCAAAGTAACACATCAATGGAGCTACAAGTAATCAAACAAGAGATGAAAGTAACAATATTTGGTTACCATCTTCAACTCTCATTCTCTGAAAATACTCGAATGCTTTCTCATTGTGTCCCCATTCCGTAATGCACTCCACGATATTGTGTTTCTCACTCAAAGCCATTGATGCAGTAATTGTGTTGCTTCAAGCAGGAGCCCAAATGCAACATGTTTAGAGACTAACAATATTAGCAACAAGAATATCAGCTTGAACCAGATGTCGCTTTTCAACCTCTGCATGTATTTTTCTCGCTCTGTCTTTACACCTATTGTACAACAAGAAGTTCTCAAGCTGGACATAAATGAGACAGAATCCAGGAAATTACGTTCCATTTGCAGGTCTTTGTAATAGTCTAAGGCTTCGTCATTAAGTGCTATTTAACATATCCTAATATCAGCACATTCAAGTCCCAAATCACAAGTGTATATCAAAGATTTCAAAAAGTGCTACAGACAGGGCACAACATTTAGCATACATAATGATCAAGGCATTGGCAACAATCCACGTTTTTCAACAACCCCTTCTCATGGTTTGAATGTTTTCATGTCAAGCTTTCAAAGTGTCACGAATATAAATCCTGCTTCAGCACAAACACCGTGAAACTGCATTTGTTCAAAGCACCGGAGAACCTATTCATTTTGGCAATTCTCACTATACCCTACAATTTGTGCATTCCATGTAGCTACTACAGTTTGGATGGATAAGAAATGGAAAGAGAAACTCAAGCTAGAGTTTGTGATTTCAAGTACCTCACTATTTGTGTGATGTATTCTTGATGGAGTTGTTGCCGTGTTTCAGAGATATCAGAAAACCACTCTCGAACTTCCTACATTGTTTGTATTATGATGCAAATTCAAATATTGTCTAGTTTTACTAGAAAAAAACTGCCAGTGGAACATAAACCTACATATAAACCTGATTTGGAAAATCGTGAAACTACTCTTTAGACTCTCTGTCAACCTTGAATGGACTCCCTTAAAGGACCAGAGACGATACAATGAAAATGAATTCAAATTTTGGTAGACAAATTATTAGAGCAATATAATCACAAATGAACATAGTATCAAGAATTTCATAAAACGATGTCTTACCTATTTTCTGTATATCTTTCCCAACCACCATAACATCAGAAAATTCATAAAACGATGTTTTACCAGTTTTCTGATCTCTTTTCTACTAAACGCCCTATCATCGCTTCGGTTATCCATGCTGTGGTTGTAAGAATGCCTATGTAAAATACTCCACTTGCCAAAACTCTCTTGATTTTGCTAGAATTTAAGCGTGCTGGACACACCTTAGGTTCCATGCTGGATCAAGAATAATAACATGATCAACTGCAGTTCAAGTGAGCTGAAGGCCCCCAACTTTTGATGCCAATAGAAAGATAAGAATTGAGGAATCACTTTGAAAATCCTACATATAAGAAAGTATAAATAATTATGATGGGTATAAAACATGCAACCCAATATGGTCAATACATATCTTAACACATTTGTCCCTATGAGAAGCTTTCATGGTTTCATCTATGCGTCGAAAATCATAATGCCTGCGACCAACTTCTTTCTACAGATTTTCAATAATACCAACCAATAAGGAAGTATAATTTTAGTAGACAAAATCGAAAAGAACAGCCAAGTCAAAACCTAGATGACATCCAACGTCATTCATGTCTGAGCAAACACAAGTGTTTGATACCCATCATCAATCAACAAGTCTACCTCGAGTATGCACAATAAGGGACCTTCATTCTTATGTGTATGTTTTTCATATTCACAACATACCTTAGAAATGTTTGCATCATGAATAACTTCTGCAAGAATATATACACGATCCCAAAGAACCACGATTGATTCTCTCCCAAGATTGCTCCAAGGAACCTGTTAAATTCAATTGGTTTTAGCCATCACATGAATATAGGATAATTGGTTTTAGCCATCACATGAATATACTGTTATTCAATAGCTAAGGCTTCCCCTAACAATGAGAATGGACACTTGCCTTTATGAGAGACATCCTAAATGTCCGGCTTAAACTATAACCGGAAGCTTCAGAGCGTTAAGTGCATCACCTCTTAGCTGGAGATCATTTAGATCCACATTACTGGTCAAACATAGGTATTCGTCAGTCTAGTTATTTTTCCCATGAGTAATTTGCAATTTTTATTTCACGAGGGACTCATTGCTTTCTTTATTTTTCGCCAGAGCAATTTGAATTTGATTGGGATGGATCAAGCTGGACAATCAAGAGGTAAAGTTGGAGGCACTAGCACCTACGAGTGTCATCAAAAGTTTCTATGAGTATGGAAACATATGTATACATGCATGACATTTTTGCATGTTGCTTATGATTTACCTTTACAAATTCCACAAATTTTCTAGTTTCACAATACATGTATCATTACCAACCTTTAGAGATACATTAAATATTTTTTTCACCTAAATTTTGCTGTAAAAAATATATGTTTAAGGAATCTTTAAAGAGAATGTGCAATATTACTTGTTCTTTGCGCAATAGTGTCCCAAATACAATGCTATATTATTAGCATAATCATAGTCCGGGATTGAGTCCAAATTTACCTTAATATTAGATCCCCTTATAAATGCCAAGAGAATATGAACATTCCCAAATAAAACAATTAGCAATAGAAATGGATGGAAGCACACCCTTGCCTAACGACCTAACCTTGTATGGAGAATCTTTCAAGGATTTAAATTCCCACCAGCCGCTAAACCCAAATACTATGTTCCAGTCATGAGAACATTCAAACTGAAAAAGATCGGTATCAATGCAAGGAGCGCTTTGATATAGATAGAATTTTAAGAAAATAATTGAAAAACTTAGCTAGTTGAATCTCTAAAGTTCGTAAGTTGCATCAAAACAGGACCATGTATGATGTATGTATATGTGTGTATGTGTGTATGTATGTATGTATGTATGTATGTATGTATGTGTGCATGTATGTATGTGTGTATGCTTGTATGTGTGTATGTGTGTAAGTATGCATGCACGTATGTATCTATGTATGCATGTATATGTGCACGTGTATATGCATGTATGTACTTAGTTTGGAAGCTGGTCTGATCGAGTGTAGAATGTTACACTTAGTGTTGTAGATCTTCCAAATGACCATCACCATAATAGCAGTTTGGATGCTGATGCCACCATATAGTCTTGTCTCGAAGATATGAAGGCTTGATTCAAAACCGTCTCCAATCGCGTCAAAACTTCAAACTAGAAAGAAGGTTTTGTCCCATATTGAACTAAACACAAGCTGGGGACATAAGATTGGCTTTAAAAGCAACTCCACGTAACACAATTTTATATCATAAACATAATGGTAACAATTTCAATAATCTAGGCCAAGAGAAAACATGGACCGAACAGATTTGGAAGAACTTCAGTCCCCCCAAGTAGAATCTACAACAACTTGCCTTTGAAAAGCTTGCAGCAGCAAGAGGAGTGCCATGAACTAGTGAAGCAATTGCAACGAATCAGGAAGTGAGAGGAATAGAAGCACATCAAGAAGGGGGAAATACTAGTCAGGACTGGTGGCACCATCAACTCATCAACCAACCAGAATGGCTCCAATGTAGCATCTCCATCTAATTTTGAGCATGCTTGCATGCATGTATATTTGTGTGCATATACAACCATACACATACAATGTTTGTGTACATGCATGCATGCATACGTGTATCTATTTGTGCATGCATGTATGTATGTATATGTAATGGTAGTCAGGAATGGTGGCACCATCAACTCATCAACCAACCAGAATGACTCCAATGCAGCATCTCCGTTTAATTTTGAGCATGCCTGCATGCATGTATATTTGTGTGCATATACAACCATACTTATACAATGTTTGTGTGCATGCGTGCATGCATACGTGTATCTATTTGTGTATGTATGTATGTATGTATGTATATGCATGCAAGCATGCATGCATGTATATGTGTGTAATGCAGTATGTACGTATGTATGATGTATGTATGTATGTGTATGTGTGTGTGCATGTGTGTATGTGCGTGTGTGTATGTATGTATGTGTGCATATGCATTATGTATGTATGTGTCTGTGTGTGTATGCATGTATGTATGTGTACATATGAGTGCATGGAAATTGTCGAAAATTTGTTTTAAACTCATTTGATTTGGAATTCTGGAAAATCTCATAATTTTGTAAACTATCAAAATTCAAGAAATTGTCAAAACTCTTTTTAGAGTCTAAAATTTGTCCAAAATCTGTCTACTATTTAAGAACTTTTCATAAATTTGTCAGAAATTTGGGTGGGTGTTTGTTGAAAATTTGTTAGTTTGACTGAACATTGTTAGTTTCTCTGATTATATCATGTTGTTCAAGAGCTCTCTGATGTTGCTTGTGCCTTATCTAGTGCAGTCCAATTGACTTTGGCCCTTTGAGCAAACATACGATCATTGCATTCTACAAAGTTAGAATTCCATATTAGTGGTTGCCTTCTTCCCTCTTCATTTTACTTGCATTCCCGTTGCAGTAGAAAGGTTTATATCTCATCCCAAGCTCTAAAAATTCCTCCGAGGGTTTAGGCAATAGTGAACTTAAAATTGCTTCTAGACTGAGGTCCATACATATTTGGCATCCTAGAAATCTCACAGTTTTTCATCTCGTTAATATCTATATGATTCTAGTGAGGGTTCACTTACCCAAAAAGAAAATGACTTATGCCAATTAACAATAGCACTTGAACCACTACAAAAGATGTTGATCGCTATATCTGTTGTTACCATGTTCTCCAATGCACCTTCTTGGAACAAACTTATGTCATTCGCATATGCCACATCCAAAACTGAACCCTTTGTATTAGGCAATGCCAAACCTTTTCAACGCATATTTCTAGACTATAAAAACATATGAAATCATTCTGCAAAAAATGAAATCAAATACAATGCTAGCAGGCAGCCTTCCCAGACAGACTATGAGTTTCAATGCTGGACCAATTTCTCCACCCATCTAAAGTCTATTGCATGCACGTCCATTTAGTGCGAAAAGCCCTCTAATAAACTTTCTGCTGCAACCCATGCATTCTAGAATTCCTTGCGTGAAGCCCCAATCCACTCGATCGTACGCTTTCTCAAAGTTGAGTAGATTCACCGCCGAATACTGCTTAGTCTTCTTGGCTTTGGCAACTTCCTCCCAAAATACAAATATATTATCAACTATATTCCTTTCTCTTATAAAACCAATTTGAGAATGATGGATCAATCTATCTTGTAGAGGTTGGATCATGCAAGGAAGTACTTAATATATAATTTATAGATTGTGTTGAAGAGCATTATTGGTCTCCATTTCCTTATATCCATGGACGCACCTTCTCCTTTAGGGATTAAGAACATAAATCATTCATTGATCTCCTTGTGCATGTGTTCGGTGTCAAATATTTCTTGCAAGGCCTTGGTTTCTTCTATCGGACGTGCTCCTCATTATGTAAGATGTCCATAGACCAGGAGCTATGGCCAAGGTGAAGTGAAATTCTTGATTTGCCTGTTAGACGCCGTATTGAACCATTCTTGCTTGTTCCTCCCACCAGCCCACGACCGGAAGGTCGCATCAAACGACAACATCTCCTTTGCTGGTGCCATATCACCAAAGTGAGTTGACGTTTGAAATTGCCATCCTCTCATGGTAGCATGATATGCTTGCCACTCAATTTCGAGTATTGTGAGAGGAAACGGCGATCTATCAACCATCTGTCTAATTCAGGCTCTATTCTCACAAAAGAGCTTTAGAGCTTCAAACCACCAGAAAGGTTATTTACAAACAAGCATCTAAAAGTACTTGAAAAGTTTCTCTTAGATTTTGATAAATTTCGATTTCTGACAGGATTCCAAAATGTTGCACAGTATATCAAATTATACGAGAAAAAAACCAGAATTATCTCAACACAATACAGGAATACCAATCTTGTAATAGATTTATACAAATCACCACAATTATAATACATTATATATCAAATATGAACGTTATAACAAATGCATACAAATTACTAGACTTATAACATATTTATACAATATACGACATTTATACGAGACTTATAACTGATATAAAATTTCAGACAACTTTCAAAGCATAATATTCCATGCACATTCAAATTTCTTAACAAATTTAGGTCAAATAGAGTTCAAACAATTTCTATTAGATTTTTTACAAGTTCAACTTTTAATTAGCCTTAGAAAATTTCAGATAGTAGAAAAATTTGGACTAATTGTATGATTTGTCAAATTTCAGAGTTTCAAATTCTGAAAAATCTTTGACAATTGCAATTTTTATACAATAGACCGATTTTGACTAATTTCATGATTTTGAGTCAAAATTCAGAGTTTTAGACAATATGTTAATTCTGAGAAATTTCATGCACGTCAAGTCAAATTTCTAAGAAATTGCGTCATATTTCTACCTTCTGATTTTAGTCAAATTTACCACAAATTAGGACAAATGGTTGACAATTTCAACTTTCAGTCAATTTTAGAGTTTCAGGCAGTATTACGTTAATTGTGTAAAATTTGATCCACGTTGACACAAATTTCAAACAAATTCAAATAGGTTTTTGAAAATTTCAACTTTCAATCACCTTTAGAGTTTCAAATTAAACAATAGAAGAATTCTGACTAATTTCATGATTTTGAGTCAAATTTTAGAGTTCCAAATAATACGTTTATTCTAGCAAGTTTGATGCACATTGAGTCAAATTTCTGACAAATTCGAACAGATTTTTGACAAATTCCATGATTTTTACACAAAGTCACACAATTTCCATCGGATATAGAAATTTTCAAATTTCAATCAACTTTAGAATTTCAAATTGTAGACGAATTCTGAGTAATCTTATGATTTTAAGCCAAATTTCAAAGTTTCAGACAATACTTTAAGTTTGACAAATTTGATGATTAACCAGTCAAATTTCCGAAAAATGCAGACAGATTCCTAAGTTCTGACAAATGCAAACAGAGTTCTGACCTTTGACAAATTCCGTGATTTTTAGACAGAGTTAAACAATCTTTGTTAGATTTTGACAATTTCAAATTCTAGATAGCTTTAGACCTTTAGACACTAGACGAACTCTGTCTACTTTCATGATTTTAAGCCAAATTTTAGAGTTTTAAACAACACTTTATTTCTGACTAATTGCATGATTTTTAGTCAAATTTCTGACATATTCCATTATTCTCAAACAACAGTCAAAGTATTTTAGAAAAATTTCAGAAAACTTTCAAATTAATTTCATAATTGTTAGGAAAACAAGCCGGAAAATTGCAAAACAAATTCAAGAAATTCACTCAGCTTGTTATAGGCAGGAAAATTGCAAGAAGATTGGGGTTGAGGCTTCTGTTCAGGTCATGTCGAGTGTTTTTCGATACCAACCACACACGCTTCAAGCTAGATATATCTCCAAACCATAAATCCAAATGTCTCCCTTGTAGGGGTCACAATCGGGATGTTTTTTCATTGATAACATAGGATTGATAATGACACGGGTAAGGATCCTAAGAAATTCTTCGTCATGCATCTAGTAAATGTGGCTAAAGGGGCAGAACTTTACGATCTTTTATCAAAAAGGCGGTTGTAAGAAGATGCCTAAGGGACTTTAATGCAAAATTTGATACAAAACTTTAAATGTTTTTGCAATCTAATGACTGCAAATTGTTATATAAGTTGCTCTTGCCACATTAGTCAGTAATATAATGCTCCGTCTCGTCATTATAACTATGAGCACTCTTCTTTTTTCCAAACAAAGATTCTTCATTACTGGTAAATCTATTTATATCAGACAACTTTATCCTAGTTAGTTCCCCTCCTTTTTTTCCAATCCTTATTGTATTGGATTGTCTCAGACTAGTGATTCATGATCTATTGTCTAAGGCTATCCCCTACAACTTCACCTAGAGATAAGTTTATGAACAAACAGTTACAGAATTGAGCATTATGTAGAGCATTTCAAAGTGAGCTTGCAACCTCCTTGCCTCCAACTAAATCCTCCACTAGGCATTCTTCTTTGTTAGGAGTTGTTTCTTCAATTTCTCTCTAGAATCTCTAAAAATCATTTCCAAGAAAAAAATTACGATACACATCAAATCTCGGCCTGCAATTGCGTGAATTTCTTCAATTACATCTAGTTTTGTCCTCTTGCATTCCTTTGTTGCATGGGTCTTACTACGTGGGACTCATCAAATTTCTATAGAAAACATTCAAAGCTTTCCAATATTTTATGAACACAAATCTGCTGACCATTCGCGAGTCCAAATCCTCCGGAAAATTCTCTAGAACTATCCCTTGAGAGTATGAGTTACTTCTGTCCAAGTTTGTTGTATTGTTTCAACCCGTGGCTCTGAATATTTCTAAAAAATGGTATTGCAGCGTTTTGTCCATATATAGCATAATGTGGTGTTGCTAATCAAATCCCAAGGCAACTAAGGTTTCAGGGTTCTAGGTTCATAATTTTAAGTTTTTATGGCTTCCATTAGGGTTTTAGTGTTTTATGATTGTTCGGCTTTGGGTTGAGGCCTTTAGGGCTACTATCCGAGTTTTATGGTTTTGGCGTTGTCGAGCTTTTCGGCTCCAGATCGTTGCATGATTCAGATGGTAACCGCTGAGGTTTTGGACTAGGAGGAAGAAGAATACAGGTAGGCTAGCTTTGAGTAGATAGAAGAGAGGTAAGATCACTCGTGAATCCCACGAGGTTAGTATGTTGAATCAGAGTCAAGGTAGTAAGAGAGAATTTGGCTAAAATTTCATGAATCTCAGTAATTCGATTGATACATGAGTTGATTCCCCAGGAACT
>JBBBWG010016746.1:0-15684 GCA_037176905.1 Azolla pinnata
GCCCACTCCGAAAACGCTATGTGGGACATTAGGAACCCATGCTATTGTATCACGCCGCTCTTCTCTTGTTAGCTGCATGCGATCTCTCCTTGTTAGTTGCATGCGATCTCTCCTAGAAAGGTCTATCATAAAACCACATGCAACCACAAATATTCTTAGCTTCCGTGTGTTCATCCTCTACTCTAGCTCCATGCAAGCCCAGACATTCTTGTATAAATACCTGTGTTCACCTTGAGTAGAATCAAGGTGAACAACACCAGTTACGGGAATCAATGCTTGCTTGATATTGTCCACGTCTCTTTCATCATCTCTCCCTTGATCTCCATTGTCCCTCCGCTCTGTTTCTGTGACTATTGTCCCCATCTCTCCTGTGACAGTTCCGTGACATGGATAACCGAACCACTGGAAATTTGTGTTTACGGACGAACTTTTCATCCATAAAACATGTGGTTGCCCCAGAATTGAGAAGTGCTAATGAATCAATTGAAGTAGACTTGAAATGTATGCTAATTACCAGCAAGGAAAAATCATCTGTGGAGGTAGTGGAACTTTGGGAGCAACATGAATTTGGATTGTCCAGCCACATGGCTCTGATTTGTAGTTGGACAATGTTGTTTTCCAGTTGTTGGTGTCATCGAGCATTTTTGCTAGTTAGATCTACTTGGACAGAAATGAAGTAGATGGGCCTTCGTTCATCTTCGGTGAGTGGGCCTCGAACTCGGCCGATTTCCATTGGCACAAGGCGATTGGATGATGATGTCAAATGGTGTATTCTTTCCTCTGGCGCAGTTACAAAAACCACTAGCCCACTCCTCTTCCAGCTCGGGGATCACCAGGAGGTCTTGAAGTTTTACATTATCACTTCACCACAACACCCAATGATACTTGGTTTGTCCTGGTTGAAGGCACATAACCCAAATATCGATTGGTGCAACCACTCGATTACTTTTAAATTGCCACCTCGCCCGGAGATTTCGTCGGACAAAGCAATATCTAATGATGCGGCGTCAAAAAGGCCTGAATCGGTTTCTAGCGCTCAACTCTCCATTCAAGTCGGAACCAACTCCAAAGGGGATAGTCATGTCCCAGTCTCAACGAAGACAAGCGTGCATCATGCTGCTAAGTCGAGCATCGCAAATCCTATGCAGACAACTGTCACGGACATAGACAAAAGAGTAGACAGAGCTAAGACAAAGATAGGAGACTAGGCAGAGGTGAGACGGAGGTCACAAAAGAGTAGACAAAGCTACACCAGAGCAGAGGAGATAACTTGGGAAGAAGATAGATGAAGCTGACTATTGATTCCACTGGAATTGGCTTGGATAACCAAACCACCGGAAATTTGTGCTTACGAACGAACTTTTCATCCATAAAACATGCGGTTGCCCCATAATCGAGAAACGCTAATTAATCAATTAAAATAAACTTGAAATGGATGCTTACCGGGAAGAAAAAATCATCTGTGGAGGTAGTGGACCTAATATCTGTATTGTAGCTAATTACTTATCTTGTTATATGTAAGCTCCAAGTCCCATCTACACCCAACACTTGAAGCGCCTATTAAGCATATCAACCATTGCCCAAGCCCTATCTAACATGCTACTTCGATGCTGATTGGGGGGGCGATCAAGAGACACTACCATTAACATCAGATTACATTTATCTGCTATCTAGTAGAGTTATCTCATGGCAAAGAAAAAAGTAGGAAATAGTCACTCTCTCATCTACCGAATCATGTATATTGTCTGTTCCGATGCGTTTATCTTTGGCTACGTAGTTTTGATGTCAATTCTAGTTGAGACATCATCAACTTTGATGCAAATCTAGGTGTAATATTGTACAGGACCTCAATTAGCACGTTTTCATTTGCTGCAAATCACACTTTTTTTTTGTTGCTCTTTTTACAAGTCTCGTGCATTGACAATTATTTTCCCTCACCTTTGATGACGGTCGCAATTGGTTTATGAAAATCAGCAGCGCATCGATTGAATTTTGATTTACAAGTTCATTCCACTATTGATCCCCATATTTATTAGTAATTTCCAATCATCCCTTGTAATCATAAAACATATGCATGATGAAATGAAATTAGAAATTGTCTGTACAGTTCTCCTCCCTTTTGTTTAAAAACATTTAACTATTTCCCAGTCAAACATGCAATTGATTCCGGAGATGCTCCTCGTAAACAAAAGTGACGATTCATCTCATACAAAAAGATGGTGGCATATTTAGATTTTGCTTCAGTTTTCGGTCGTTAAATAAGATCAAAGTACATGATTGATACCTTGCCATCTGTACAGATCTGTCTTGCAAGTCTTTCACGGACTCATCCATGAAATCCACAAACTTTGATCAGCTCTAAAATATTGAATATTAGCTTCTCCTGATATATTAGAGACCTAAGTGATCTTGCAAATGTGAGCTTCCGCACATCAATCTCTACATGGCATTGGAGCATGAGGGTTGCAGATATTCCAACACCTAGCTCAACCATCAGAGACCAAGTTACCTGCCACTTCAAACTGACTGTCAAGCTGCAGTGTTGTAGTGCTACTATAGACCAAGACTGAGAAGGGAAACATACAAGATGAATGCACAGATGTGTAGCGTGCTTCTGATAGAGAAGCTGGACTGACATTACTATGCATCATGGTCATACAGTCGGTCATGGATATTGTCATACATTGTAAACACGCTCGAGATCAGAGAAGATGATCGTCGTTAGTTACTCATTGGAGCAGAATGGGTACAAGTGCTTCAAACCCCTCAATTTTGTAAGCACGAACTAGCAGAGATGTGTTTGATGAAGCCACATCATGGTATGTGCCAGCACTAGCTAGTGAACTGTCCGAAGCAACAAACTATGACTCGGAACGGGGAGAAGAAGTGAGATCCAGTGTCGTGCTAGACATTGACTCAGAAGAGCGTCTGAGCTCACTCTTGCTAAGCGGATTGGAACCGTCGGGTGGCCACAATACTATTTGAAACGAAGGTGAGACATTGGGCGAATAATGCACGCAACAAAAGAATAACAGCGGAAAGATGACTACGCAAGAGTCCGCAACACTAGTATTTGAATCTGACTCAATAACTCGGTGCAGGGAGCAAGCCAAAAACTATATCGGTCGAGCCAAACGAAGAATCCCATGATAAGATACGGCTATAACAAGTACATGGCGCATCACTATGCGTTCATGATGAAGGTCACAAAGGATCGCGAGCCTGAATCGTAAGCTCAAGTTGCTAACGATCCACATTGGGTCGACAACTGCACTTGGGATTTAGTCCTTGCATTTTAAGCCACATAGAAGTCAGCTGCATATGGGCGTACAAGATCAAGCACAATGCGGATGGCACTATCAATTGATTCAAGGCTCGGTTAGTCACCAAGGGTTACATGCAAACTCACAACATCGATTATGAGGAAACCTTTGCACTAGTTGCAAAGGTGACAATAGTTTGTACTGTTATAGTGTTCGCAACAACATCGAAGGGTTAACATACACACTAGATGGACGTCAAGAACATTTTTCTTCAAGTTCTAGGGTTTAGGGTTTCGAGTCAGAATACAGGCACCCACATGTAGTGTGTGGAGTTCTATATGGTTTGAAACAAGCCCCAAGAGTGTGACATTCGAAGATAAGCAATATCTTCACAAAATAGTCTTATAGATGTCCAATCGGATAACTCTCTGTATATTCGAAACGATGCCAAATATGTGATCTCCATCCTTTTGTATGTGGACGACCTTGTCATCGACGGAGATTGAAATACATGCAATAAATGACATTAGATTTATCCATTGATTTTTCTTTTGAATTTGCATATACAATTTCTTGTTGCTTTTCTTTGGATTTTCCGACGACTTTTTGCCTGATGCTTTGGCTAGGCTCCACCAATAGCTCTGCCTTATTTAGCTTTTGCCTTTTTATTTTGCGATTGAACTTTTTTTATTATAAAGTTTCGCAACTTAAGCTTCAGTATGATGTAGTTAGCTGTGACTTTAAATTTTGTTTATTTTAAAGACTGTAACAAACTTTCATTACTTATTATGCATCTATCAAGGATCGGATTCTAGATTTTTTTCAATTTACTACTAGGATCAAAGAGAGCGGAAGAAACAAAAAGTACCTACGTCTTACACTATTTGCTTACCTTATAACGTTTAAGCCACCAAAATGTATCTTGCTTCTCTTTCTCAAGTATGTATATTCACTTTGGCGTTTTTTTTATGGCCTAGGCTTTTGTCCTTTCTGAACACAAATATGTATAATTATTTGCATTCGCTTCTCTTGGCTTTTGTTATCAATACTATCTACTTTTAAGTCTCGTTGACTTGGGATCTTCCCCCAAGAGACGAGAAAATCTCTTATACAACACCGTGAGAGAAAACCTCTCTATTTCATCTTAGAGATGGTGAAACAAGCTATGGCTATAAAGACTTCACTTCTCCAAACTTTTTAACATTTATTTTATGGTTTTCTTGATCTGAGGAAAGTGGGTTGTTTGGTATTCTCAAGCTCGAGAGTGTTGTTTGCTGAGTGAAACCTACAACATAAGACAAGTCCTTATTTAGCATAGAGAATGCCTAATCCACAAAAAAAGAACACGATTTCTTGCCATGACCGAAAATGGCAAATAAGAATTCATGCAAGGCTACCCAAATTTTGATTGATTGAAAACAACTTGAACAAAAAGTAATTAGATCTAGCACAAAACCATTCAAAATCAATGATTAATTCGAGAGGAGCTTAAGTAATATTCAAAATGGAAGAGAAGACAATCACGAACTTGCCCTCTACTAAAGGGAGTTTGAGGATAGTGGTCCCTCTCCATCAAAGCCTACTACCCATAAGTGGATACTGGAGAAAACTCTTACATTTGAGAGCCATAACGTTTACACCCACAAAAGGAACTTTGAGGCAAACAAATGCAAAGTGTCTACTAGTAATTCATTAGAAAGCTAATCTCGGAAGATCCGAGGACACATTCATTAAAGGAATCTCAAGGCTCGAGAGGAGTTGTGGATTGGACATTGTACTACACAATCTAGTGACCTTGAAGAAGAGGTAGCACTATAATTACTTACTTGGAATTTTTATTTTACAGATTAGATCCAGATTAAGACATAGATCGAGACTAGATTGGAGTGGATTTTGGGGACTGGACTGATAACCTCTCTAGCAACTCGGAGAAGATTTATGGAACTTCAAAAAAAGATCCAAGAACAATTATTGAAGACTATAAGAGGGGTGGAAATGATGAAAGAGGAGCTTCTAAAGGGTAAGTAGTGACTTTGGGACGACAAGTTCAAAACTTAGGAGGATAACAAATTTATAGGAATGGTAAGATGTGTTTATACGGAAACAAATCCAATTTATTACATGCTGAAATCATGTGAGAAATTCCAACAAATTGAAGTTTCAGAATTAGTGCATATGGTTAAATGAGTTATTGGGAGTTCAAGGCACAAACCCCTAATCAATTTAGTCAAATAGAAGATATGTAGCTTGATGACATTAGTGGAAAACTCCTAAATATTATCTTTGTCAATGACTAAATAGGAAACACTTGAACTATGTGGTAGAACCAAATATTGGATCTTCGAAGATTGGCTCGCCATGAAAAAAAATCAGAAAATTTAGATGGGCACAAAAGTTGAATGCACTGATATTTGGCTACTAGTAATAGAAGTCGAAATGAGCAAAAGCCAAAAGTTGTGGCAACAGTCGATGCAGCAGAGTAAGTATATATTGTCACGAATTGAGGTTGAAGATTAGGAATGAAGACTAAAGAAATATACAATAAAGCTCAGATTGTATATTCCATGACTAATGTTGATCTCCCTGATGTTAACAAAGGAGATCAACCCTTTTTATACACGAGGTGGTTCATGTTAATTCTATTATACCAACAAATAACTAAGTCTTACATCATACTAAGTCTTCCTCATACTCAATCCTGCATACTAAATTAAACATGTCAAGTTTTATATTATATATATAGTTTAATGTTTTTTTATATACAAGGGCGAGTTCAAGCAAAACGATACAAGTTTGAGTACTCTAAATCTCAATATTTGTGACATTATCCTCCCCTTAAACACCAACTTGAAGCAGATGCTGGTTTACGAGGGTATCAAATGTGGAAATCATGAACCGCTCCTAAGTTATTAAGTAAATTTTCAGCGGACCTTATGTAGCCTTAGAGATGGGATATCCTTTTTACAATCATCATTTCTTGCACGAGTCTACAATCTTAATTTGTGACAAATCGATCTCCTTGATGTTCACAAGGGAGATCAATGTGGTTCATGCTAATTTAAGCATACTAAGTCTTACATCAGACTCAGTCTTACATACTAATTCTAACATGCCAAGTCATACATTATACTTAGTCTAATGTTTTCATGTATATAAGGACCCAGGTTTGAGTTTAAACAAGACAATACAAATTCAAGTACTCCAAATCCTAATATTTGTGACATATATGGCATGGGCAGCTAGTATATGTACAGGTTTTCAACAACTCGACACAAACTCTCAGTTCCAACCCTGTACAACAACAATATCTCATTCTATGCGTAAACATATTAAATTCCAATCTCTTTTTGTACGGTGGTTCACCATCATCTTAACTACAACCACCATCATCATCACCATCAACAACAGTATCTCATTCTATGAGTAAACATATTAAATTCCAATCTTTTTTTGCACAGTGGTTCATCATCATCCTGACCACCATCATCACCATCATCAATCAACTGTAGATGGAGGGCTATTCTCGTAATTCCAAAAACCTTCAGCTCTTTTTTCTTCTATAAATACAGGGGGCTATTCTTGTTATTTGGAAAACTTCCTGAGAATCCATGGCTATGCCGCTTCCTCTGCCTTCTTCTTCTTCTTCCTTTCGATCCCAGGCATCCTCTTCCTTCCCTGCTGCATCGCCTCCTAGCTCTTGCCATGTCACGAACCGTGACAGCAAAACTGAGCTCCACCATCGCACTGTGCCCCGGAAGCAGCAGAGGGAGGCCCTTCAAGCTCTTCTCCTGGAGGTTCTACAGAAACTCGAAGAGAAAGAAGGCAAAGAGCTCATTATCGAGCGGTTCAAATCCTTGAGAAGCTTTCCTCAAGGTTGGTCCTTGCCATGCCGCTTTTTGTTCTCTGGACGTGTTCTTTCTTTATGGTGGATCGGTTGGGGAAATAAGAATGCTTTTTCTGACCGTCTTCTGATGGCTAAAGCAATGCAAAACAGCATGTGGATTGAGGAGATATTGGCATTTCTGATCTTTCATTAACATGGATATCTGCACGCATCACTGTATGTCTATCGTAAATCACAAAAAGCAAAGACACATATGGCATTTTGGGCTTATTTTACTTCAGTAGGAAAACAAAATATTTAGTCCGTACCATTCAAATACATGCAATGGTACACCAACAATGTACGAATTCGAATTCGATGAAGCATTAAGGGATTCTAAGGAGATACCAACATCATCACAATATCCCGTAAATCCAAATTCATGAGACGTACGTGGATAACGGGTGAACGAGAATATGATGTTCTTTTTGTGAAATTTCTCCAATGTATTTTTGTACACAAGGAGCTTTGTTCCAGTCTGTGTGTGCGTTAGAGAGACAGAGCGAGAGAGAACGAGTGATGGTAACTGAAAAAACTTCTACTCAGGAATGGGCCATAGGGATGAAGGATCATGCACAGCGGATATGAGTCTCACTTCTTTGCGTCGCTTGAAAGTCCTGGATGTTCACGAGTATGTACACTCTTCTCTCCAGCAGAGTTACTTGAGAAGCCTGCTTCAAAACCGGAAGATGAATGAATGGTAAATTGTGTATCAATGTTTTCTGTAGAATCTCATAGGGTTAAGTTACTCTACGGTTAGCTTGTAAGTGCAGTAGTGTTTACACTTGAGCTGTCATCGATCTTTGTTGTTACTAACAAGCATTTTCTAGGACATTGTTAAACTTCATAAGCATAGCTATTATCGTGGAAATATATTGGCTTAAACACATTGTGGAAGTTCATAAGTACAGCTAGTGTTGAAAATATCTAAGGGTAATAAACACATTGCTAAAGCTCATAAGAAAAGCTACTAGTATTGTGGAAATATCTAAGGTACACATTGCGGAAGTGCTGCTAGAATTGTGAAAATTTATAGGGTTAGACACATTGCTGAATTTCAGAAGTACAGGTAGACTTCTGGAAATATATGGGGTAAACACATTGCTGAATTTCAGAGGTACAGCTTGTGGAAATATATAGGTTTAGACACATTACTGAAGTTCATTTTTCTTCTTGCATCTCTGATAACATGTGTATAATACCACATGTTATGACATAAATGCAGGTTGGTTTTACAGTAAATCATTCTTATCTAGCACATAGACACAAAGGGAAGGGCAGGTGCCATGCAATTACTTGTTTGGATATTGTGAAAAATTTACTTTTGTCTATGCCACTTCATCCTTTGTTACCCACAGATGTACATTATCTCTCATACTGATAATCCTAGACCTGTTGTAACATCCCATACCGTAATGTAAGTCAACAAAAGCAAGATGTGTATATCGGTTAAATTGTCAAGAATGGCTGAGCACCATATCAGAGTTTTCCAGCTGATTGATACATGGTAATTGTCTAAAAACAAGAAATCGAGACACCACAAAGATCTATCTGAGGAAGGTTTTTTAATTCATGTAGGTTGTGATAATTGTGGGTCTTTATCTGTGATGTAATTTAATACTTCGTTTTATGTGTGATCCTCAAAGCTAGGGTATGATGTCTATTCGGAAAGCTGGTTGAACATGATGAGAGAGTGTGCAGGCAAGGTAGATGGGATGGTCGTATTTTGTGGGTGAAAAAATGAGCCGATGTGTGAATTCAAAGCATGGAATTTGTGAGAGGGTTGATGTGCTCAATCGAGATTGGCTAGACAAGAGGATGATGAGACAAGGGGACCAATCTTTGGTTAACTACAGTGTTAACAGCTGTTCTCGTTCATGTTGTATATAATTGAAGGCCTTTGTTGCTAGATACACTGACAATTAGTTATGCCTATGGCTATGGGATGCATCAACTTTTATAATGAAAACCCTCGGCTATGTTGTCGTGGACAAATTAGCTATTTTCATAAATAATAAAAAAGGATACATGAAAGTTGAAGTTGGATCACTGAGTTCTTACATTAGAAGGTATTAAAATTTGAAGACAAGTTACATCACTATTTATGATCGTTGCAAAGGATGATAATTTGGGTATATGATTTTATTTGCTCATAACATGTGTTACCAGTATTAATTTTCAAGACAGGAAGAATAAAATTCCATGAAAATATGATTCATGGCATTTCTTAAAAGTGAGACTGCTCTCTGGTGTCTATAGAGTTTTTCTTTAACTTTCTTATACTGTTGAGAAAAATCATGATGTTTTTGTAATTGAAATAAACGAATTATTCCCCTATGTGACATCTTGAATAGCTATATATTTGTCTCATGATCTTGATACCTTTCGGTCTGTTTACTTTCATGTAACCTTGTCATTTTTGTTACATTGTTCGTGATTACATCTAAATTGTTCATGTGAATTTCTTGGTTCTCCTATGCAGTATATCATTGTATATATCAAAACTTGTATGTTGCTATCTATTGGCCGATAAAATTATATTACAATGTTATTGAACAGCATGCAGTTCAATGCATTCACATGACTATACAAATGTGCGTAATAAATATCATGAATTTGTGGCTCATTTGAGATGCCCAAATCTAACATTCACAACGGAACTATAAAAGATCCACAGAAATCTATTTTATATAAAGCCTTTGCATCAAGTGCTAGTCAACAACATAAATAAATCAATTGTAACCAAATCGGGTGCAACTAGAAGAATCAAATTGCAGTTGCTCAACTCCATTACCCCATCCCACTCACTTGCATAGAACAAAAGAAATGGGGCATGTATAAGAAGTGTCTATATCCCCCCTTGACTGGTCAACCTATTTTTGGGGTGACCATTATGACTTTAGAAACTAAAGAATAATAGAAGAAAATAATAATAAATAAAGAAATTGGTTTTTTTAAGAAAATTTTAGAATTACTTTTTACAAAATAAAATGTCGACTTTTATTAAGAGGGTTTCTCTCTTAAAACTGTGAGGTAAACCCGGCATAAGTTTGGGTTGGGGGTTTACCCATATGGGGTTTACTTCACATAGGTTAAGGTTTACTCATATCACTTTTTTTAACGGTTTATCTATGTGAGTTGACTCTCTTATTTTTGGGTTTACATACATGGGTTTATGACAGGTTTCTATGCAAATGGGTTTAGAGTTTGATGTAATGTCTAAAGTGTAGTGGCCATGACATAATAGGAAAGAAATAAAAAAACAACATTTTTCTAACTATCTATCTTGAGAAGTTACTAATTACCCCACATATAAAGGCTGACTATCTTATGAGTTATAAAAGCACAAGCAAGCCTAGGTCAAAGTATAAATTTCTCAACCCTTTAGCTAAGATCATTTTAGCTCTCCATTCATGGCAACTATGGAGAGATGGTTGTGTCGCCTCAATCTTGCATTGTTGCTAAGGTTGATACATGTGTGCCCCTAACCCCAAAATCAATTTAGAAAAAGTATCAATTAAGAAAAGTTGAAGATGGAAATTTGATTCTTCCTCTTAGAATATAGAGTTGGACTTGATACCTTGTCTTTGTAGTAGAAATGGGATGATGATTCTAACAATCCTCGAGAGCATACTTTTCTCGAGAGCATAAATATCGTACAGGTTTTAGAATAGCAAGAATATGAGCTCGATTTATCATCGATCACTTGTATAACTTCCCCCCTTTCCTTGAGGATCACTAGAAATCTCCATTATCATGTGAAAACCTAGTTTCACATGCTAGCGGACATCTTATCAAGTACAAGCAATGACTATGTGCCCTTTACTTGTGATGTTGTTGAGTCACTTGGTGAATGCATCTTGAATCAATCTCTCGCTAGAAGCTGGTAAAACTAGTGCTAGATTGTGTTTGAGAACCATGCAAGCTATGGCACTGAGACTCTTTTACAAATAAATCAAGTTTTCCGACAATTAAATAAAGTTTTCCGACAATTAAAAGTTGTCATCTAGAGAACAACAACCTGATGATGTGAGGCTGAGTTTGTTTTTCATTATAGATTTGGAAAGGGGCCCACGCATACAAAGGAGAAAATTGATGCAATGTCTAGTTGCATTGGTAATTGGTAGTAAAACACTAAGAATAACCTAAACCCACAAAATAAGAAGGATAGAAAGGTAAACCCACATTATAGTTGATTTACTTTTGTAAAGATAAACCCATATTTATATTTTTTTATTTATCATAATATAAAATATTGTGGGGTAAGTGGGTTCGGTCTAGTGGGGACTGAACCTATGTTCAGTTCAGTTAGGTCTGAAACATGACAGAACAGAAAAGGCCAAGAACACTTATTGGCCAACAGAAAGGTAACGGCTTAGGAAGAGAAGAGAGAGAGAACGCTGAGGCAAAAATAGAGGACATCAGAGAAAGCATGGAGCCATCTACAGATCTGAGAATCTTGTTGTCACCTCTTCTTCTAAGACCTTGTATTTAGCTGGATCTTACATTAGTGGAGATGGGGACAATATGAATCCCTAGCAGTCCATGCATCCTGAATTTCAAACCCCTCCTCATTAGCCACAATAACTACCATCCCAATCAGATCAGACCTTGATAAACAATATTGCATATTCTAATTCAGATCGAACATAACAACCATTATGGTTAGATGCCACAGTGCGACCGAACTCCTTTTCAGGTTTGGGCGCAGTTCGCCTTGGTCCTGGTCGGTCCCTTCCTCAGATCTGACACATCCTCACATTTTGAGCTGTTTCTCCCCGCCTGAGTTTCAAAATCCAAACTTTTTTCTTCCATTGCGTAGCTTGCTCTCTTCTGCTTCGATTCAAGCCAAAAAACTCGGAAATTGGATGTCGCACGAGGGAGCTATGAGCTTTTTCTGGTGAAGGGCGCAGTCCGCCGTGGTCTTGGTCGGTCCCTTCCTCAAATCTTACACATCTTCACCTTTTCAGCCGTTTCTCCCCGCCTGAGTTTCAAAATCCAAACTTTTTTGTTCCATTGCGTAGCTTGCTCTCTTGTGGTTCGATTCAAGCCAAAAAACTCGGAAATCGGATATTGCACGAGGGAGCTATGTGCTTTTTTTGGTGAAGGGGGCAGTCCACCCTCGTCCTGGTCGGTCCCTTCCTCAGATCTGACACATCTTCACCTTTTCAGCCGTTTCTGCCTTCTTGTGTTTCAAAATCCAGACTTTTTGGTTCCATTGCGTAGCTTGCTCTCTTCTGGTTTGATTCAAGCCAAAAAACTGGGAAATCGGATATCGCACAAGGGAGCTATGAGCTTTTTTTTGTGAAGGGCGCAGTCCGCCGTAGTCCTGGTCGGTCCCTTCCTCAGATCTTACACATCTTCACCTTTTCAGACGTTTCTCCCCGCCTGTGTTTCAAAATCCAGACTTTTTGGTTTGTACTGGCTTGGTTAGACCACTTTGAAATTTTCTCAGATTATCACCAATGGACAGATGCAAGGAAAGCTAGTGAGATAGAAACATACAAAACAAAGCTGGGCATTGCTTCAACAAGGTTGATTTAAAGCTTTACCCACCATGATGTGACAAAAAACTCTGCATCAACTACAACATCTAAAACAACACAATGAACCAATTGCACAATTTGTAATCAAGTTAAATCAATTAATTCGTGTATATCAAGCAATGTCAGAAGCAATGAAACTTTTTTTCCTAGGGCCATGATTATGTCATGACATTGCCAAGTGAGTACGCAATCAAGGTCCGACAACTCTCCCAGGCAATGCAAATAGCACAACGGATTGAATCAAATTTGATTTTTGGCCAACAGATAGCCAAGCTACTGCAAGCCACAACATATAAGAACACATACAATGGAATACCAAATCCAATGGATATAGATATACAGAACGCACAACAAACAAGAAGAAGAGCATTACCTGATCAAGATGCACAAGGATGTCCAAAGTGCTTTTATTGCAATAGTTACGGTCATGTGAAAAAATATTGTAGGAAACTAAAGGCAAATCAGCAGTTACGAAATGTGCAAATTACCATGGCAGATTTGGCATCACTATAGAGTTTCCAGAAAATGAGTAGTTGGGGCGTTGATGGAAGAGCAACGTCCTGTAATTCAAGCTTCACCATCCTCTTCCTCATCGTTTGTGTGTTCAACGATTGCATATATAGGTGGTGTGTCTTTGGAAGAAGTTCTGTTAGACTCAGGCAACAGTATATCATCTATTAACTTAGATTTAGTAGAAGAACTGAAGTTACCATTAGTAGCTGCATCGCCAATTTAGGTACTATTTGGCATTAATAAACAAATTTATCATTCAAAGATAAAGGCTATCTACACATTCAGAATATACCAACAGATCCTTCAGCATTCTTTCTATGTGCCAATGACTTTAGGATGTGATTGGTTCAAGAAGGTGCAAGAACAATTACGGTTCGACACCAATTAGGTAGTACTGCCAAATCATCGTTCAATTCCAATTTGCACCCTTTATCAACAACATAGTGCAAGAGTAAACATTCTGGTGCAATTGCAAACCATTGACAATCATCAGAAATCCATCAGAAACCTCTCAGAACAATTCCCTCGAATATTTCAGCAATCTTAGCAAGCATCACAAGTAAGTTGTCCAATTAGACACCAAATTGCCACAACAAATGGACGATCGATTTACGTCACATCAAGACGTCAATCTCCCCTGGAAAATTCAAGAATCTACAAGGCAGTGACAAAAATGTTAGAAAGAGGAATTATTGAACCCTCAACCGACAATTTGGTCTCAGAACCTCAATAAAAAAGGCAAATGGCTCCTATAGATTTTGTGTTGATTTTAGAGCTTTGAATAAAGTTACGGTCCATGATAAGTATCCTTTACCTCGGATTGATGACCTCCTAGATCAATTAGGGAAATCAAAATATTTCACATCACTTGATCTTGCATCCGGTTATTGGAAAAATTCCATTAGCACCAACAGATTTTCAGTAGACAGCTTTCAAGACTCAACAAGGATTATTCCAGTTTAAGCGTATGCCCTTCGGATTGTCGGATGTAGGAAGTACCTTCCAAACGAATGGCCAATTCCATTTTTCAAGATCTAATACTCTGAGGGGTAAAAATCATCTATTTGGATGACATTTTAGTATAGATGCAAACTTGAACTGAACCTATCGAGGTACTCAAACAAGTTTTAATAAAGAAATAAGAGTATAATTTGCAGCTTCAATTTAAAAAGTGTCGCTGTGGTTGTACCTCCTTGAAATTCTTGGGTTTCACTATATCTACGATGGAATCAAGATGAACCCAAGAAGCTACAATCAATTACCCATTTCCCATATCCAATAAAAATCAATTCTTTGCAATCTTTTTGGGATTGGTTAACTTCTCTCTTCGTTTCATTCGTAATTTAGCCTTGGAAACCTAGCCATTGCGTCAACTCCTACAAAAGAATAGTCAATTCAACTAGACAACTGAGTGTGAGCAATGCTTTCAAAAGTTAAAGAAGCTAATCAACGACACACCAGTTTTAATTCACCCAAATTTTAACAAACCCATGAAATTACAAACAGATGCGTCCAATTCCGGGATAGGTGATGTGTTGCTACAACAAGATTTAGATTAACGAGGGCTACCTGTCACGTTCATTTGTCGCTCACTTAAAAAGTTGGAAGTGAATTACTCCATGACTAAAAAAGAGCTATTAGCACTAGTATGGGCATTTCAGAAACTTCAACCATATGTGCATGGTGCTGAAGTATTGATGGAGATTGACATAAGCCTCTAATTGCATTAATCCATAAGAAACATCCATTAGGTCACCTCTGCACCAATAAAGTAGCAAATATCCAGCAAAACTCACGGTAACTTTCTAGCAAAGGACGCGGCAAACACTATTACAGATTTGGCCATTAGCGACGCCAAAACTTGTCGCTATGGGCGTCGCTAATGAACTTCGCTTGGCGACGCCATTAGCAACACAGTTAGCGACGAAGTTAGCGACGCAGTTTACGACGCAGTTAGCGACACAGTTAGCAACGACGTTAGCGACGCAGTTAGCGATGAAGTTAGCGACGCAGTTAGCAACACAGTTAGCGACACAATTAGCGACGCAAAGAGCGACTCAATTAGTGACGCAGTTAGTGACGCCGTTAGCGACACAATTAGCGGCACAGTTAGCGATACAATTAGCGACACAGTTAGCGACACAGACATAGTGTCGCTCAGCGACGGGGATTTAGCGACGCAGAAGTAATTGACAGCAACGAGGCGTCGCTAACTTCTCGTCGCTTAGCGACGCGTTTAGCGACGCAGTGTGTGTCGCTGAGTGACGCATAATGTGTCGCTGAGCGACGCTTAATAGCGACGTATTTAGCGTCGCTTTTGGTTAGCCGTTATGCTCGTTGAGCGACGTTCTGGAACGGCTAAAAAAAGCCGTTTTTTCCCCTAAAACGACCCTACCCGACCAGTTTATAATCGCCCAGCTCTCTCACACACTAATCACCCCCTCATTTTTCCTCTCTTATGCTCTCTCGTGCTCGTGCT
>JBBBWG010016768.1:0-15649 GCA_037176905.1 Azolla pinnata
CTCTCTCTCTCTCTCTCTCTCTCTCTCTCTCTCTCTCTCTCTCTCTCTCTCTCTCTCTCTCTCTCTCTCTCAAGTTCTCATGAATGCGCTTCCTCTATCTGTTACTCTCTCGCTCGCTCGCTCGCTCTGTGGAGCGCACTCACCTCTGTGTTGTGCTGTGCTGCTGCGTCGTCTGTCGCTCGCTCCAGCCACACGATTCTGCGCCTTTTCCTTCCCCTCCGTCGCCCTTGCTTTGTCTCCTTCTCGTGTTTCCTCCCCTCCCTTCTTCTCGAGGGTGTGTTCTCCGTTTCCCTTTCCCTTTTGCCTCCGTCTCTCTTCTTCTTCCTCTGTGCTCTCTCTCTCTCTCCGTTTCCTCTGCTTTCCACCCTGTTCCTCTTGCGTGTGTGCGCCTCTGTTCCTGCGGTGCTCTGTTGGTTGCTGCAGCTGGAAGCAGCGAGTGCCACAGAGCGAGAACACGGGCTTTGTGTGAGGGGAGGAAGACGACGACGTTAGGGCGGGGTCACACGCTGCTCCGCTTAGTTAGCACACATTGCTCCCCAAGACACACACACACACACACACTTACACAGTTTCACAGATCTGTGACCAAATGAGGGTTTCATCAAAGGGCCTTCCATTGCATAAACCTCTTGCAAATCTCCTGCTGGTTTGCTTCGGTATCTGCAGCTTTCAAAGCTTTCTTTGGTTCAGGGATCGACAGCTAGGGCTGCAAGGTTTTTGCCCGAACTATTGTCTGAGCCATCGATTCCGACGCCTGATCGTAGTCGAGAAACCCGATCACTTCGACTCCCGATCGCTCGCTTGGCTGGCTTCGCGATTCAGGGCCATGGCACTGTTGTATACATCCATACTCTCCATCTAAGGTTACCTTTGGAGTTGGTTTCTGGTTGGGTGGATATTCTTCAATGCGCCCACAGCAAGCCGTGGTCCATCCCAAAACGCCCCGAATTCAGCATGCTCGTCTGCGATATAAATAGTCGATTCTTGAAAGCGGACGAAGCGTGTGTAAGCCTCTATCTATCTTCGGACGCCGAACATATGAAACAACACACACCGGTCGTTGTTGGACCGTATGTACGTACGTTCGACAGAAAATGAAGCCGGTAGCTGAGCATCTCTCGATTGCCCGCTCTGATCGATGCGCGTAATCGAACTCGATCCGATTGCCTTGCTCCGCGATGCATCGAATTCGCGGGGCTCTCTGAATCTCGATATGCAGAAGAAGTTTCAGCAGCAGTGGACTGTTGCGAACACCTTGGATGTCTGCATTGAACCGAATGCACGACAAGGACAGATACTGGCTAGGTTCACAGGCAGACAAAACAAAGAGCATACGCCGTAAGTGGTCAATACGGAGCTTTCTTCTTCTTCTTCTTTTTCCATGTAGATATCCTAGCCATCCGTCCATTACGAGAGGCTACAACATTCGGAAGCTACAAGAAACTTAGCCAAAGGTCGTTCTAACAGCATCTAGCTTTAAGATGTGTAATCGACACGACTCCCTTAATTTGCTCCAAATTTGTCCAAGAGAGCTAGCTATATAGCTAAGCTGCCTCTGAGGGTGAAAACATACAAGTATATTAAAAAATGTGTGCGCGTGGAAAACAAAAACACTTCACAGCTGATCGAATGGGATCGATGTCACTGCAGACATCAAAACATGAACAATACGCTGAATCGTCTGATCTACAAGACCTGCTGCTATGCCCAGATCTGACTAGCTGGCCGTGGCAAAAAAACTGCTTATGGCCCCCACACCGTCAAGAGGATCCGCAACAATACATCTTTTGTGCCTGATAACAGCCAATCGTGCATCGCCACAAAAATTCTGACTGGTAATATCCTAGACATCCTTGTCGATTGGTTACGATGATTTTTTGTCCCCTCTTGATCTCTTTCCGCTCGTGCTCTTTCCAATGCTCGGCTTTGCGACCTCGCCTTCCTCGCAACGTGGCTTCTCATATTGCAATGCGAATCTTGAATAGGGGCAACGCTTTTACAGATGCTGCTTCTTCATTCATAGCCCACTGAACGGGTTGCCGTGTCCAGTCCACATACTGTTTTGCATGTGATATTCTATGGCATGAGCCAATCACGTGCGGCGAAAGTGACATTAACACAATTACTCAGTTCTTTCAGATTGATGGATATCACGATTTTGTTGGCTGATTGTCTACATAGATATCTCGATGAAGCTTGACGAGCCAACAGTGTCACGGTAATGCTGTTTCATCGTGTCCAATTGCATCTGTCATCTTCTGGGGGGAACGACACAACTGGCTTTGCATGCGCTTTTGGTTTAGTGGTGCTTGTAGACCAAAGGGTTTGATGCTCTTAGATCTTGTGGAGGAAAATAAGATTCCAGAGATGAAATTTTTGACGCAGCTTCTTAAGGATGACGGAATGCTGAGGTTGGGAATATTCTTATCAATCCCTGTATGGCATTGTTGCCGAAAGGAAAACCCGCACCATGCTCAAAATCTAGACCATGGTTTTCGTTAGCATGGATGGATGCATATTGGATTCAAACCCGACCTTCTGTGGATCATCTCTCTCTCCCTCCCCCTCTCATGGGCACTGTTGTTGCTGAAACAGTCCACTGATCTTCTCCAAAGCTCTCTAGAGAAGAAAGCGTTAATGATCTCGTCGACCCTAAGAACTTCCATGTATTCCAAAACCTTCTGATGGGTTCTATGGGAGAGACGACGTGAGGGAAGACAAAGACACGTGGTACATGAACCGAAGGTGCAAAATGTGATGAGCTGTTCCAGGGATTCAAGATTCGACGGAGACAAAAACCCGAGATCCGACCAATGCCAATCTCCGATTCCAGAACAGTGGAGGTTTCGCGCGAGAGCATGCAATCGCTGTAATCGCAGCGGTTGGGGCCATTCCCACTCCGACTCCGGATCACATCGAGCTCGTTACGAACGGAGATTCGGGCACTGCCGCCGCCGCAGTCGCAGCCCCGATGCAAGTCGCGCACGATTCCGATGCAAGTCGTGCACGATTCTGATGCTTCCGAGAGAGCGGTGCCGGTTGGTTGATCGATCGAAGCTAGGAAGGATTCGAGGAAAGAGGGGAGTTGTGGGGTCGGTCGGATGGATGTGGGTTCTTGGTAACTCACGAGATTCAAGTGATATGGGAAGCTGTACAATCATGCCTGCAATGCACCCCTGTGGATCAGGTAGTGGTTTTGGTGGTGATGATGATGCTGCTGCTGCTGCTGGTGGTGGTGATGGTGGTGGTGGTGATGGTGATGGTGCTTGGTGTGGTGTGCTTAGCCATGTATGTATATGTGCAGGTATTTGTTCTCCCCTGTTTCTCCTCTCCTTGCCTTCTCTTTTCTCTTGGCTATGTCTTTTCGTTTCCTCTCCTCCAACCGGGAGTCGTAGACAACGGCTTCATGCAGCTGCAATGGCCCACCACGGCCTTTCTAGACGTCCGTGCTCTGTTCTCCCTGACGGAATCGGCCGGTCCAATGAAATGGAGAAGGTAATGTAGCATGCCATAGCCAGCTTCAAGGGTTTTAATTCTACGCTCTTTTTACAGTTGGATCTTGTCCATAACAGCATATGCGGTTGCTGCATTCGGAGCTCCTGGAAGCCAAGAAGATGTCTGTCGGAGCGGTAGTAAAGAACATATGTGCCCACCACAACATCCTCATCAGGTATGGTGCAGAAAACATGTCCCTTTCCTTCAGAATCCTGTGCCATCAAAGAGAAACGAATGTATGTTCCTGATTCTGCCCGAATCTGGGCCTCTGACACATGAACAAGAATATGTTGTACAGTTTGGCATTTTCATAACAAGGTTTAAGCAGGCAGAAACCCCATCATGTGTGTAAATGTGTTGATGCATATCATACAGATAGCCTTTTCTACGCATGCATGTACGAATGTGTGTATGTCTATGCATGAATGCACGAATGTGTGCACGTGTATGAATATATGGAAGCGTGTTATCTGAACGAATGAATGCGTGCGTGCGTGCAAATCTGTGTGTGTGTGTGTGTGTGTGTGTGTGTGTAGCTATGAATCTATGTATGTGTCTGAATATATATGCATGTGAGTGTATGGATCTATGTTTGCACGTCTGGGTGTCTGTCTTTCTTTATGTACGTGCGTGTACGTTCAAATGAATGTTGTTTGTTGTGTGTAGAACTTCACAAGAACTGAACAACATGGAAATCGAGCTCGCTTCAATGCAGACATTGATTTCTTCTCACAGACAGCTGCTCCGTGATGTTTTTGATGTCGGTGAGCATCTAAAATCAGTTGCAAAGGAAGCAGATTTCACGCAGCTACATCAGTTCTCCGAGAAAAAGGAAGAAATCTCGAGAACCTCAGATGCATTTGAAAGACGAGTTCGGGAGTTGTTTGATGTTTATGACATAAGTATAGCAGAGTGTAGGTTCCATGAGGCAGCGAGAGCCCTGGAAGAAGCAGATCGGATTCTCACGGTTTTGCAAGGGCAACATGTTTATCAAAGAACGCCAGAAACTATGGATAAGCGGCCAGCTCACGCTGGTGGTGCAGTTTGCTGTGATTTCTCTGAGAGGAGATCACAATTACTGCAAGAAATTCTGAGTTCAGTATGGGCACCTAATCATTATCATCATTCTACGTACACGAGCAAAGGTCCTTGTTCTGTTATTGCTACCTCATTTGGAGACCATGATGAACTGCGAGAAATGGTGTCCCTGTTAAAGAAGTTTGGAGAGAAGCTGCAGGCCCATGATCTACTGTTGATGTCTTACCATTCCTGTATACAGATCGATATAGAGAATCTGCAACATCCGGTGTGCTCCTGGTATAATGAAGGAAGTCCTTATTTCATAAAGCTGGCACATATCTACTTCACGGCGATCTTGCGTGTAATACGTTGTTCTTGTCAGGCATTCGGCAGCAATGCTGGTGTCGCATCAGAGCTGGTTATGTGGATTTTCAAGGAGATTGGAGACTATGTATCCTTGGTGAGAAAACACGTAGTTTCAGTGCCGGATGAGATGCGTGCAAGTGCAGCGTCAATCTGCATTTCACTTGAGTACTGCAAAATATTGGAGAAACAAATGCTCTTTATGCTGTCCCCATCGATTATGAAGTTATTTCAACCTTGCTTTGAGTTGGTTTTGACCAGGTGGTCAAACAGAGCAAAGGAGATGTTAGTAGCCCACCGTGCAGCCGACGCGTGGTTCCTTACTGATTGTGTTACTACACTCCCTTGTGATGTCGCCAACGGTAGGTTCCTTTATGGAACCACAGCTGCACCGTGCATAATGCTCTCTAGCAGTGCATATAAGTTCTATTTATTGATTCAGGTACTAAACACCATCATTGGTTATAGGCTTTGATATGATGATCAAAGTACATGTTTTAGAGACTTGCTCTTGCAAAGAAAATATTGGAGGTGTGTACTTTCTCAGGTACATTTTTCTTGCATTATCCTCCAGGATTTACTGGAGGATGTTGGACCGATAATTACTACCCGATTCAGAAGGTTGATACATAAACACATCTCCGATATGTTTGGCTTCTACGTTAAACTGCTCATCAGAGTTTTACCATATGCTAATAAAATCGAAAGTGGAGGTGATTTGAAGTTCGTGTCAGCTCACACTGCACCACAACAGTTTGTAATTATCGGGAATGCGACAGCACTGGCAGAAGATCTTCTTCCATCAGCAGTTTTCAAGGAGTTCCAAAAACATGATCCACATTGGGAGTTCGTATCACGAATCGAAAAGAAGAGTTGGAAATACAGTTTGCGAAGATTTGTGGGCACTCTCCAAGATTTTATATGCGAGCAGCATGTATCTCAAATCATGTTTGAAGACTGCCTAGTGAAGGCAGAATTATACTGTGAGATGTACAATAACGGGGGTGATGATGATCGAATGAAGATGGACTGGCTGAAAAGCCCCATGCCATCGTCACCATTTCAGGTATACATCAAGCACATCTGCGGTTACGTATGCTCTTTAACAACGACAAAGCTTTGATGATTTGGTTGTTATTTGATAGGCACTTCAGAAGAAGTTTAGGAGTCTTGAAGACATTGCTAGTATTGTTTTACATGGAAGCGAGAGGGTGGCCATCTCGTTGCTAATGCGACTGACGCAGGCACTCATGATGTGGCTATCCAAAGACAGCTGCTTTTGGGGGAGAGTTGAGGATGGTTCCTTGACATTAAGCTTGTTTGGATTGCAACAAGTAAAAATCTCCTTGTCTTTCTTTTCAATATGTGCAAATGCCCATCTGAGAACTGGGGTTTTGTTGTTTCCTCCACCTCCCACACTTCTGATTCTCTTGGATGGAAATGTGCTAACCATCCATCGGTGGGCCAGTTTGTGTTCGATCTACAGTTCTTCATCCAGATTGCAGCGACTGGAAACTATTCTTCAAGAAAGATGCGACAAACTGTTTCAGCTATGATAGCACGAGCTAAAAGGGCAGCGAATTTGAATCCGGATGAAGGAAGGTATATTTTGGTTTGCATGGTCAAGTCTTTTAAGCTATTGATGCCTCAACTAACATTGGACCTGTGGATTGTTCTGTACCTCGAGTGTCCTGCATGGTAATGATTGGTTCGAAGAGTTTGCGAGGAAAGCGTTCTTCAAGTTGCAGTGCTGATATCGATGATTCCAAAGCATGGAACCATACAGAATTGAAATGGAAATAAAGAAAGGATCAAAGTTATGCCAGTGACACACTGACAAACAAGCATGGACCAGTCTCTCAGAATCCTATGACCTTCAAAAGACATTGAGTATCGAAAACAATTGCACATGCTGTATGTCTAATATATGATGATGAAGGCACATATCAGACTGCAAATGAGATTTGCTACCCAGTTGGAGCAGATGTGATCAGGATGAGGATCATGAATAACCAACTACTGGGAATGAAGTCTTTCTTAACCGAAGTGTTGAAGCAGAGTAGGTGTCTGCAAAGTTTCGGATCTGTCTGGTTCACAGCTTCAGATGCCCCCGGGCCCCGACCGAATTGGTTCTAAAAGATTTGAACTAAACTTTGTTTTAAACGAATCACCTTGAAATGTCCCATTGTTAAACTGTCAAAACCTAAACCATTGAGCTGAAATCCAATCGTCAAATCATGCTATTCAGACAACTTAAAACTTAACCCGTTAAAATATCTAACCATTAAAAACCAAACTGGAGCTTGGTGATTGTAACCAATACACTGAGACAGAATATAGGTGGAAAAATTTAAAAGTTTCATATGAAATTGCTAAAATCACGCAAATCTTGTATTATTTTTTTCTGTTAAAATTTACAAAATTATGAAAGTATGATTTGTTTAATGTCCACTAGTATATTGAATCATTTTGAATCTGCAATTTTGCCATGGATGATCTCAAATAAATTGAGTTCTCGAATAGTTAATGTGTTACCACATTGTACAAGCTTTAAGTATAAACGATGTAAACTGTCAGTCATAGTTTCGAATGGTTAAGCCCAGACTCATATGTTACTAACTGAGCAGAATGAGCTGAACTAAACAAGAGCCAAACCAAAACTGGTTCGACATCCTCAAACATTAAACCAAAGCAAATCACAACCATTAAAGCTGTTGTATAAAAGCTCAGCAGTTTAGTTTCAGCTGAAACCAAAAACTGAGAGAGTTTGGTTTCGGCAAGAACATTAGAAACTAGGTAAGATCATGGGATGAATTTAGTTGGACAGATGCCCTTTTTTCACAAAAAGACATTCAATGATCAAGAATATTTTTCTTGATACCTCAACATCGCCTCCCAATAGCATATAAACTCTGGACTCCGGCTTCAACATTTTAACAAGCAACAATAAGCCATACTCTTCCTGTTTTGTTAACCATCGACACTTCATTGCCCTTCTACCTTGTTTTGAACTTGCAAATGACTACAAAAGATCTTATTCCTTTATTATCTTTTAAGCAATGTAGGTCCAGGGATAAGACTTTGAAAAAATTTGGCTTAATAAAATTAATACAAGGGATTCAAACAAACTCAGGATGAGTCTTTGATGAATGTGTTCATATGCAGAGTTCATGGATTGAATGTGCTTTTCCAAGTTAGAGTTTTGTCCTTCTCGTACACAACTGCCCCTCTTCTCAGTAATTCTTTTGTATCATGGGCACATTATAGCCTCTAGTTGACATCAATATATCTTTCTTCCTCTTTCTTTTCTCTGGGTCCGTAAACTTATCCTAGCAAGGCTAGAGGAAAGAGGCCATAGAAATTTGAACTGTACACAAACGTGTAAGTTTGTGTAACAAGGATAAATGATTTTGATTCTTGAATTTGTACAAACAGCTGTACACACGAACCCTTTATTCATGATTATTTAAATCATGCGATTGGTGAGGAATGACCGTTTGAAATCTTGTTTCATCACAAAGGTTCGTCCGGAGAAACTGCTGGCAAAAGAGAACCTCTTCTTGCTCATATTCTTCTCCCATGAGAGCTTTAATTCCCCTTGCAAAGTACCAGCTGGGCACCCACGATATGAAAGCTGAATACTAAAAGGAGCTCCAGACTCTTTGTTCTTGAATGCAGCCACTGCATCTGCCAAAGGTATCACTCCATACCCTATCCCCGGCAACATCAATGAGGGAAAACAGATTTCCATTGTGAGCTTACTGACAAATGTATGACTGAGGTTGGATACGTGTATATTCCTGAGTCTGTGCGCATGAATGTATACATCCACACATCTATCTATCTATCTATATATATATATGTGCATTTGCCCACATATGTACGCATGCTTGTATAGATGAATGCATCCATGCATGTATGAATAGAAGTATGCATGTGCCTATTGTATGTAATGTATGCTTGTATAGATGCATGAATGGATGTATGTATGTACCTAGTGTGTCATCAGGTGTAGTGAAGTCAAAATCTGTTACTCGAACCATGAGGTACTCTTTCTCCAAGCGATCAATCGCAAAGGTGTTCATGACTATGGTTGGGATATCCTGCAAAAGGTCCCTTTTGATCATTTTTCTGGGCATGTAAAGGCTTTTGCAAAGCCAAGTAAGACGTTAGAGATGTTTTTACCTTCTCAGGGTTCCACACCGGATTCAGATTTTGATATATCACTTTTGTACGCACTTCATCGTGTATATTCGGACCCACAAATAAAACATATCTAAAACAAACATAAAACAGAGGAATACTCATTTTGGTGAGGATACTTAATATAAGAGAACACAAAAGAATAATCAATCCCTATAATGATACAAGAAATTTATGCATACGCATATTAACTTAACTCTATTGCTGGGAAGATGTAAGAATGTTTAAGAAACAGTGTTCAATCGTATGAAAAAACCTATACAAATACAATTGCCAGTATAAGAACTTACGGATCAGAAGACCCACTCAAGTCAGACGCGAGCAGATTGCTCGCTGACAATGCTGTAAACTTAGTTGACCAATGAGAAATTAAATATCAAGATTAGTTCCTGAGTACTCTTTTCTGAAAGCTCTAAAACGGTTATGGATAGGGGTTTTACTTGGATGTGCCACCGCTTTTCATTGTCCTCCAAGTTTTCATCTACGGGATTGCAAGGTAGTGCATAAGCTGTCAATGAGAATGTTGCTGCTACAGGCTTGTGATCACTGTAACCCAAAATGGTAAGAAAAACATTGGCTAATAAAAGGACATGAATAAGGACAAGTAAATATGACGGATACCTTGAAACGATTTCAGGAAAGGATGTATACGAGTGCAGATCTGCATGACAACCAGGAAGAGATAACCATAGGATTCTATCACACCATCCAGGCATCCTTTTTGGATCATACTCCTGTATCACATCTCTTTTCATCTTTTCATCATATGGAAAAGGTCAATCAGATTCATGATGAGGCAAATTCTGCTAAATTTTCTGTTTTTAACTTTCTTATATTAGAGATTCTGATATCTGGATCACAAACCTTGAACGTAGGAGGGAATGTAACCTCCCCTTCTTGAAATGCATAAAGGGCTCTTTTTGCTTCTCGTTCAATCGAAAGCTGGTTCAAACATGAAAGGATTTGAGCTTAAAAACCTGTGGATATTCCTGTTCATTTGTACTCCTATTTTTTTAATCTTAGTATTACATGTAGATTCAGAATCACTACTACCATATGGCCTGCAAAAATGTATGTATGAAGGCCAAACAGGTACTTTTCTATGATAAATGAGCATCATCGGTAATAACAATACATACGTACAGAGGAAAAAAAATGCAACATGTGACTGATATACACGTTCAATGTTCGAGGATCATGCCTATGCCATTATACCTTCCGTGCAACGGAAAATTTTGTGGGATCAATATTAGGGAGTCAGGAACGTCAAGGGAAAGTAAGATTAGGGAGGCTAAACCCACAAAAAGATAGCTAAACGGGGACATCTTAGAACACTGTCTCAACTTTGAGAACAAATAAAAACAAATAAATTAATTAGGCTGCCTAAGGTACCAGATATTCTTATTAGCATGGTACTTAGATGACCAAACCTAGATGGGTACAAGGACATTCTGTTATGTGTGATATCATCCTGTCAAATTCTAGCTCTTTCCTCACAGTGGTATATACCATGAAATTCTTACCTCATCATATTGGAATAATGTTTGATAATCCTTCCTTTCAATACACTTGACAACTTCCCCCCAAGAAAAAGTTCTAGTAAAAAAGAATGAAATTGCAAGTGAACCAACTGTGAAATAATGAGTGCCCAGGAAAATAAAGAAGAGGTGCTTGTCGTACTTTGAAGAATCACCCTTTGCTTTGAAATTGAGCCTATAGTTCAAATCGCCCAACCAGAAAACATGATGAAATTGGTTCAGGATGTCTATATCTTGACTATTATTGAAACGCAGATTGCCAATAATTTCTGCCATTGAAAAGGTTATGCATCACTAGAAAGACAATAATTGTGCTCGATGACTTATGATTTGAACATGTACATTTTCATTATGACATTTTCAATTAAACCGTGAAATACATCCAATTGATTTCATGCCGTGAGCCCTGCATTATTTCTAAACCTGTTACAATGAGACTTGAGAGATAGTTCGTCTGTTTGTAAGTTAAAACTTATCAAGTTATAATCAAACTGCTGCAAAGTTCTCAATGCCAGCTTTAGAAAAGATTCTTTTCGACTGACTTTTAGACTGTGAGACACTGTACTTCACACACTACAGAAGGTCTACTGAATTGAAGTACAGATATTTTACCTTTGTAGTTCCCATTTCTAGCTTCGCATTGGCCATCGTGAGCAGCAAGATGGCAATTAACAAAGCACAAACTTGTATCCCAAAACTGGCATAACATCATGGATAAGTAAACACTGACAAATAATGGATCTAAGATTCTTGATCCATAAGCTCAAACTTTATTCGAAAAGAATTCAAACCTTAAAAGCAATACAAATTCCACCTTTGTTTGGGATCAGATGTCCAACTCCTGTTGCTTCAGTTCCATCAAGGACATCGGAAATTGCTTTCTGCAGTACAGTGAGAAATAATAAAGAAACAAATATAGCAAGCAATTTGTGTGGAAGTTAACTATTTAAAAATATGAGAGAGAGAAGATATATTTTAATCTTGCCATAATAACCTAACCATGAACACTTCATACTACCATCGTTTTCCAAGCCCATAATTGTTATCAAAAACTTGTGTCTCATTTTTACCATCCTCAATATGTACACTACTGCCTTGTTTCATTTTTATCAGTAGTCACAGCCATAAATATTGTCTTGGTTTGAAATAATATATGAACAATATCTTGTTTTTAGATGGGAGAAAATTGCTTGCCTCAAAGTCAATGTGCACAAACACAGCTAACCGCATTTGGCCCCTCGAGATTCCATGAATAACTTTGTAGCGAGGTTCAAGGAGTGATCTACATAAAAAGAAGGGATAAATATAGAAATCAGAACAAAATTCGAGACAACCCATAACATTGCATAGTGGAGCACTATTTAAGCCCTTTTAATTCATACTTCAATGTGGCCATCCAGTCCTTTGAGGAGTCTACGAACGGTGCACGAGGTGGGTAATCGCATTCCTGAAATTCAGCAAAATGAAAAGATTCACCATTATATCGGCCTCCTAATGATGCTAAACAGCTTTCAGTTGTTCGGACCCAAACAAGTGCTAAAAGTGGAGCGCATCAGATTACCTGGGTCCCAATAGCTATGATTTCATACGATGAATCAGTGGGAATCCAGGAAGAAAGATTGTTTCCCTGCACAAATAAAAGGTGTTTCTGCTTCAACGTTCTCTCGATTTTTCAAGGGTAAGAAAATGGCGGTTTATCAGCATTTTACTGCAAGATCCTCACAGAAGTTGGCTTTAATCTCAGATTTCCTTGCCCCTTTTCCATACAGAACGCCTCAAGTTGGTAAACAAAGTTTCTCTTCTAAGGGTGCAGTTATGTATATATATTAGAACTTCATGTATATATGTACAGGCAAGTGTTAAACCATGCTAAGCATATACACGTGTTTAAAAGCTGATTAAAGGTCTTTAAATGCCATGGAAAAGAAATGGAAGAACTAATGTGGATGACGTACTGGTGGTGTATTACCGACGTTCCAAGTACCAACAAACATATTAAGCTTTTGCTCTGGTTGTGCCACCCTGGCTGTTATGTGCATGAGAACCTGTCAATGCATATGCAGACAAGCAAGCAATAAAGAAGCGCATATCGGTTCCATTCTTCCACAAAATTTGTGTAAGCAGTGCAGAATTTGAACGCAGAATTATATCACGTACTTTCCCTGGAAAATGCTTCCTTTCATGTTTCGAGAGAAGGTCATACCACTGCGCATCAACTTGTTCACCTGTAATAAGCATGCCCATGTGAGCTTGAGCACATTGCTAACACACATACATAACCGATTGCGTAGAAGAGTAATAGACAACCTACCTGTACTAGGAGCCTGTAGCAAGTCGGAGATCGGCACACTTTTGCAATGACCCAATGATACCACTCCAAATAAACCCTTCCCGTAGACTTCTACCAATAGAGCTGAGGTCTGCAGAATATGATTCGCCAAAGAAAGTGATGACGAAGAGCTCGAGTATGTTAGACAAGAGAAGATGATTGATGATGATGGGCTTTTTCCTTCCATACATATTGATATAGTTACACAATAGAGATCGATTTGACAACCTTTGAGTCATTCACATCAAATGTGAAGCTCTCATTGATGGCCAACATGCCGCGTTCATCCGGCTTCCCTTTTATCTGCATAACATAATGTGCAGGGCAGAAGATTTCGAACCATAGATTCAGATTCCTGCAGGCATCATACAATATTTGCGGATCAATGATAAGCATAGCTAAAATGCATCGCGGTTACCTGCGATGACTTTCTCGACTTCCCTTCTATTGTGGCCTCAAAGAAGATGGAATGGTAAGCAGGCGTGAGATGGGTGCGAGTCACATTCTTGACGGCCTCGATGGTTAGTGTCACTCTGCAAACGCGCTCTGTGCCAGCCACCTGATACAATGGCAAACATGCTGGTGGTGGTGATGATGATGATGATGGTGATGATGATGCTAATGTTGAGGAGGAGGCAAAAGAAGAAGAAGAAGAAGAAGAAGAAGAAGAAGACGGGTAAATCATCATTCTTCCAAGATCCTGCTCTAACAAGTCTGTCTTCGTTCTAGGACTCTGCCTCTGTTACAGGTGATGATGGTGGTGGTGGTGATGATGAACATACACTGATGGGTGCTGGACTTGCTAAAGCTATGCTCCTGTGCAGGTGAAATGTGCCTAAATTTGGGGATTCTGTCATGTGCAATTTCAAGGAGAGAAGCCGGGAGCTACAGTAATGCTGAAGCCATTGAAGGCCCTGGACCCTACCGCTACACAGAGACGCGGAGCTTCAGAAGACGACACGGACAGAGGGGATCAGAGCGCGAGAGAAAGATCAGAAAGCGCCATGGCATGCAGGTCCAGTAAATCTGCATCTCCATCTTTTGCTTTTGCTCTGCGCTCTTTCCCAGAGTCAAAACTGCCCAAAAGATTTCGACAAGTCATGATAACTGCCACCACTCTGCTTCTCGCCATCGCCAAAGAGCTTGCTTCTTCTTCTCTTTGACAAAGTGTAAGCAGCACAGTTGTGAAATGGGTCCCTCTCTCTGACACAGACGCACAGCCTGCAACTTCCTGTTCTTTTTCCTCCCATCTCCAGCTCGCTCGAATCTGAAGGAATAGAAAACTTAACCCTAACCCTAACCCTAACCCTAACCCTAACCCTAATCCTTGATGACCTAACCGCACATGCACTCGGGAATCCTGTAAATTTTCAAGGCAGGGAAAAAGAAAGAAAACAACGGACCACTCTTGCGTAACGGCCCAAGAAGCAGAAGACGAAGACGAAGAAGAAGAAGAGGCTATGGTGGTGGTGGCTATGGTTTCTGCTGCTCCTGTTTTCTTTTGGCATCACATGCAGAAGCAGCAGAAACCATAGCCGCCGCCACCATTGCGGACGTGCAGGTTTAGTACCTACGGCTATGGCAGCACGTGTAGTGTTAGGGATTTTCCCTTTGGCTATGGAGTTTGTTCTTGTTTGGAACTCACATGAGGTCCTTCACCTGCAGCAGCGATGGCCTCCACACCTCCTCCTCCTCCTCCTCCGCCTCCATCACCATCATCTGCTTCTGCATCCGATCTGCCACACCACCGCCAGTTACGCCGCTGAATCTGCTTCTCCCCCCTCTGCTCATGCTCCGCCTTCATCTTCTGCTGCTTCGTCTCCCGCTGCGGCTGCCTCTTCATCTGCTGATCTGATTCCGCCTGTCTTGCCTTGCGCAACCGCGTTCAAAGAAGCGATTCAACCACCAGCTGCTGCGGCGCTGCTGCGCCAAACCCCAGCCCTAACCAGCACAGGAACAAGAAGCAGCACGGGATCAATTCAAACCCCACGAACCCGCTTGCGGCAAGCATGCCGCACCAGAATATCGAGCTGCGAGCGGATCGCACTCTGTATTGCCGCAGCAGAGCGCCGCCGAGGATTGTGTTGGGTCATGCAGGTATCAGAGAATTAGCAATGATCAAGGCACTCAGGAGTTCTGGAGCTCAGATTCCGCGAAGCAGCAGCTGGGCGAAGATCAGAGGCGAGAGGATCGATCCAAAATCAGCCCACAATTGCGGAGCAATCGATCCCCGGAGCTGGTGGCAATCCACAGAGCCATGGCTAGATTGAATCAGGTCAAGAAGCAACGCATGGAACTCTAAACCGGGCCGGCAGGCAGATGATCGGTGCAAGGAATCAATACAGAGGGAGCGATGTGGTGAAGAATGTATGTGCAGCTTGCGAATTAGCATCAAAATCAGCAGGCAATGGGTGGGGTATGTGCTCCTGAGATGATGAATGATGAAGATGAAGATGAAGAGAAGATTGTGGTGGTGGTGATGTGTGATGATGGTGGTCGTGATGGTGGTGATTGTGATGGTGGTGGTGGGGTGATGGTGATGGTGATGGTGATGGTGATGGTGATGGTGATGGTGATGGTGATGGTGGTGGTGGTGATGGTGATGGTGATGGTGATGGTGATGGTGGTGATGGTGATGGTGATGGTGATGGTGATGATGGTGGTGCTGGTGATGGTGATGGTGATGGTGATGGTGGTGGTG
>JBBBWG010016779.1:3232-31563 GCA_037176905.1 Azolla pinnata
GAAGAAGAGAAGCAAAATATAGAGAGTGGAAATTTGGAAAAAGAGAAGCAAAATATAGAGAGTGGAAATTGGGAAAAGGTAAAACCAAAATATTGAGAGTGGAAAATTGGAAAAGTAACCAAAATATAGAGAGTGGAAATTTGGGAAAAAGTAAACTAAAATATAGAGAGTGGAAAATTGGGAAAAAGAGAATAAAAATATAGAGAGTGGAAATTTGGAAAAAGTAAAGCAAAATACAGAGAGTGGAAATTTGGAAAAAGAGAAGCAAAATATAGAGAGTGGAAATTTGGAAGAAGAGAAGCAAAATATAGAGAGTGGAAATTTGGAAAAAGAGAAGCAAAATATAGAGAGTGGAAATTGGGAAAAAGTAAAACCAAAATATAGAGAGTGGAAATTCGGGGAAAAAGTAACCTAAAATAGAGAGAGCGGAGATTTGAAAAAAACAGAGAGATTATTTTGCTGCTTTTATTCCGAAAACCGATTTAAAATCATTTCTTGTCATTTTTGCACTAAAAATCAAATTGATTTTTTAGGGTTTTTTCTTTTTCATCTCTCAGGCAAGATTAGGGTTTGCTCACTCTCTCCTGTCGGGAGCTCTGACGAAGCGAATTAGGGTTTCCTCCTCCTCCTCCTGCTGTGCTTCCTGGGACCTGCTTCGTTTTTTTCTTTTCTTCTTCTTCTTCTTCTTCTTCTTCTTCTTCCTCCTCCTTTCCGATCATTTGTCTACAAGCTTCTCTTTCTTTCTTTCTTTCTCTCTTTCCGTTTTTTTTTCTGTACCCCATGCTTTGATCCGAGAACGTTCCTCGACCAGGGAGCGGGAAGTCAAGGAAGAACACACCGAGGAAGTGCAGGATTACGGAGGAGGAATGGCGGATTTCAACCAGAAAGCCGATTACGTCTTCAAGGTTGTGTTGATCGGTGACTCTGCGGTCGGGAAATCTCAGCTCCTCAATCGCTTCGCTCGAAATGAGTTCTCGCTTGAGTCTAAAGCCACCATCGGAGTCGAGTTTCAGACCAGAACCATTGTAGTTGACCATAAGACGATCAAAGCTCAGATATGGGACACTGCAGGCCAAGAGAGGTATGTTCCCTTACCCGTCGATGTCCTCGTTTTCTTCCTATTTTTCTAACGGATCTAGGGTTTCTGTATCTTCGTTTCTAAAAGATGCAGTTTTTGTTTCGATCTTCCCCCTGGTTTCTGAGAAATGTTTTTCTTAGGTTTCTTCATGATGTTGATCTAATGGTCGCTGAAGTGGCCGATCTTTTATTTATCTCAGAAAGAGATTATGATGGCTTAGGATGTGTCTGAAAAGCTATTTTTCCGTGTTAGGATTCGTATCTGAATTCTTCCTTTTGTATTTTTGGACCAATAATCTTGGTCGGAATTATGCAACTTGTGTAGCGAGATTCCCCGATGCATTTTTAAATCGTGTAAATGCAACGGTGTTTTCTGATCCATGACGGTGTTTCTATTATAATAGGCAAATAAATGACTTCCTCTGAGCACATTCTGTCTCAGTAAGCGCTTTTCTAATTATCTTTGTTGCATTTCTGTTGAGAAAAATTTCCTTTCTATGCTCTACTGTTCTTATGCCTAAAAAGGCGTTTCTGTACCCATTTTTTATGCATTTCTGTTGATCAAATGTTTAATATGTTCTACATTTTCTTTTTTGTGTTCCTTGATGTGATCTTAAGCGTTTCTTCTAAGTTGTACTATTTCTATTTCCTTTGATGTGATCATTGCATTTAATGTTGATAATATCTGTGCTCAGTTCAGCATTCTGAGATTTCGTGCAAATTTTAACGCTGAAGAGCACAAAATTAAGTCTTTTTCTACATTATGTCTAATCCTCTAGTCCATTATTTAATATATCCAACGAATGTTCCATCTCGGCATTCTGGAATTGGAGAATGTTTGTCTCTCAGTGCTCTGTTCTGAAATAGACGAATGTTTCTGTTTCACCCTCGCATTGTGAATTCTTATGAATTTCATGATTCTGAATCCCTCTTAGAGTTTTTAGTGCCCATTGATTTGGTGAATTCCTTATATTCTGAGAGCATTATATTTTTCTGAGTCCTTTTATGATCTGATCTAATCTGGTCTACTTTTGTACTTGCAAGTTCAGCTACATGAAATAGCTGAGTAGTTGGAGAGATGTTTCTATTCTGAGACAATTATATTCCTGTATCTGAGGAAACGTTTCAGTCTGATAAGGCTTTCACCTTGTAGCAAGGACACCCAAATCTGTTCATTTGATCTACTTAGTTTCAGCATGTTCAAATATGGTATGAGGTACTGCAAACCTATAGCTTTATGTTGTTATTATTCATCTAGCTGGTTCATCTTTCTCAAAACTTTTTTTAGCGAGGGGGAGAGATTGTATTCAAAGTAGCACCTTATTGTTCTTAAAAATTTGTTTTGGAGTATTCAGTGTTGTCTGTATTTACTGAGTTTCTTATGGCCATTCAAGCTTCAGGGGTTCATCGATGTTATCCACGTTTGATGATAGTTGAGAAATTCTGTGGCTTTTCAGTGTTCTCAAAGTTCCTATCGGAGAGTGGGAAGCATGTATTTATTGCATTGTTTATTGTGCTTACTGCTCTTAAGTCTCATGTTCTTAAATTTCTTGTGAAGCACTGAAATATTATCTCTATTAATTTTTCTTATACTCTCTCTAGTTTCATTTGGCTGTTGATGTGATCTAATGGAGATACCATGCAGAATGTTTGTGTATATTTATTTAAGTATTCACAAAGTTCATTGAGATTAAGCAATTTATGTATATGTTCTATTATTTTTAAGTTTCAAGATCCAGTGATATCAATTTTTGTGAACAAATGTGTTCATATGGCTGCAGGCATAATATGTTGGCATATATGGATGGATAGAATACACACACACACAAATTCGTAGGACTTCGTTTATGAGCCTAATAATACACAAATTCACCTAGTACTGTGGAGTATGCTGTGATGCTACGGGTGGAATCCAAAGGATGGTATAATTCTATTTAATATTCTCCAATGATGCTACGGGTGGAATCCAAAGGATTGGTATAATTTTATTTAATATTCTCCAATGATGCTACTATTGAATAGAGAACATAAAGCCCAGAAAAAACTTCTTCCACATGTTCACTGCAGAAATTTCCAAAATGTTTTGTAGCTTGTATATTGTAGGTCTTAAAGCACTATAGGAAAAAAGAATGATAAACGAGTTACATACACATAGGAATAAAGTCAAGGAAAGAAAGTCATAAAGCATATGTAAAAGTTAGGCTTTACATGAGTACCTTGTAAGCGATTTCTGAAAATATTTCATGAGCTCCTAAGCCCCTAACCCTAAAACCGTAATGCTTACACAAATTGGTTTTGTTATATATTTCACTGATTTCTCATCTAGGATGTTTTTATACTGCATATGTTGCAGGTTAATTTCTTGTTTCAAATCTCAATATTAATAAATGTTCTGCTGGAGGCTTCATTCGAAATGTCTGTTCTTCACAATGACTTTAATTTTTCAAAGGTCAAATGCTTATATACGTTCTATTTCTCAATCTTACAGATATCGAGCAGTAACAAGTGCATATTACAGGGGTGCTGTGGGGGCAATGCTAGTGTATGATATAACAAAACGACAGTCATTTGAACACATTTCACGATGGCTTGAGGAGCTCAGAAATCATGCTGACAATAATATTGTTATCATGTTAATAGGCAATAAGTCTGATCTTGCCACGCTGAGAGCAGTTACAACGGAAGATGCAAAGGAATTTGCCGAAAAAGAAGGATTGTTCTTTTTGGAGACATCTGCTTTAGAAGCTACCAATGTTGAGAGTGCATTTCAATCAGTGCTAACTGAAATCTATCGTATAGTTAGCAAGAAATCACTGATTGCAAGTGAAGAGCAAGGTAATGTTGGCTCGTTGAAAGGAACAAAGCTTGTAATTCCGTCAGAGAATACTCAGGATGTCCCGAACAAGAAAAAGCCATGTTGTGCTTAATAAATCCATGTGCAAGTAAGTTGATCAGATTACAAACCGATTTGTTTGGCCTTTACTTTCACAAAGCATCACACAGATGCATTGAGGACAAAGCCATGTTGTGCTTAATGAATCCACGTGCAAGTAAGTTTATCAGTTACACAAACCAATTTGTTTCACCTTTACTTTCACAAAGCATCACACAGATGCGTTGAGGACGACAATATGATCTCACTGTTCATGTTCATATTTTTTTGGGAAGTTTTGAAGAAAGAGATGGTGTATCTTTCTGCCTCAAAAGATTAAGCTAGGTACTTCGAAAGCTTGATTGCTTCCAAGTCTTTGACTGGATTTTGTCTCTTTTCTTTCAATTATTTGCTTGATTTTGGTACTGAATCAAGGATTTGTTTATGATTTACGATAGCTTAATTCTTTCTGTTTTCATTTGGAATTCAGCTTTTCAGTGAACTAATATCTTTTACCTACTGATTCACAGATCTTCAAACTTGTTTGCCAAACATTTTATAATGATGTCCACGTACTTCGACGTGGGTTTAGTATCATCTATCATGGTCTGATTGATGTATATAAACAGCGTACACATCATGCCTGACTAGGAACAATCATTGAATTCTTTTTTGCTAAAAATCTAATAGTGGTTTTTCTTTGTTGTTTTTTGGTATTCTCAAGAGAAAGCCCTTTGGAGGGATGGATTCGAATGCTTCTGGAAAGGCAAAATGAGGCATTGATTGTCTTTCCATTGGATGCATGCTCTCAAATGATGAAAATGAAGGTTTAGAAGCTTCCATTGTGCTCCTTGGGAATCAAATCTCTATGAACTTGTTGTAGAGAGGGTTTAAAACAGTAAGCAGTCTTAAAGATCAGTCAGCCTTCTACACGATTGTCGATAGAGTGCGAATGACAGAATTACAAGCGATGAGATTACAGCATGGTGATCTAGAAAAGCATTTCAATGGATAAATCTATGAATCAATGTGAAGGAGATTATTGATATTTATACATGATTTACAGTTTGAAAATTTAATAACTTTTTTATTCAAATATTCTTTGAAGTGATGTCAATCATTGGAAAATGCATCAAATTGGTTTTTAGGCATCTACTTCATAATGATATATGCTAACAAACAGCTAAAACGTTGATGAGTTTGTCAAACTCCAACGCAATTGAGATTCGTTATCCTAAGTCCCGACATTTCACATTCTCTACAAGAAGATTGCACGACATTTGCATCATTCCGCTCCAAGCTCAATCTTACTAGGCTTTTCTCATCAAGTAGGATCAGGTCAAGCTAGGCTTCTCAGGTCAAGCCAAGCTTTTCAAGTCAAGCAGGATTAGGTGAAGCCAAGATTTTCAGGCCAAATAGGAGCCAGTCAAGCCATGCTTCTCAAGTCAAGTAGAGTAGGATCATGTCAAGCCAGGCTTTTCAGGTCAAGTAGGATCAGGTCAAGCCAAGATTTTTTAGGTCAACTAGGATCAAGCTTCTCCCAAGTTTCTCAAGTCAAGTAAGATCAAGTAAAGCCGCGGTTTTTCAGGTCAAGTAGGATCAGATCGAGCCAAGCAAGTCAAGCCAGTCTTTTTCAGGTAAAGTAGAATCAGATCAAGCCAAGCAGGTCAAGCCAGTCGTTTTCATGTCAAGTGGGATCAGATCAAAGCCAAGCTTCTCAAGTCAAGTAGGATCGAGTCAAGCTAGTCTTTTCAGGTCCAAGCTTCTCAAGTCAAGCAGGGTAAGGTCAAGCTAGTCATTTCAGGTCAAGTAGGATCAGGTCAAGTCAAGCTAGTCTTTTCAAGTCAAGTAGGATAAGGTCAAGTCAATCTAGTATTTTCAGGTCAAGTAGGATCAGGTCAAGTCAAGAAGACTCAAGCTTCGGTCAAGGCCGAGTCAAGCCAAGGTCGAGGTTAGGTCAAGCAAAGAGCTGAAGCCAAAAGAGAAAAGCTTTTGATGCGTAGCTGGTAGGGTTTTTCAGAGAGGAATTCTGCAGAATCTCTGAGGATAAGAAGGGGATGGGCATTCCGAAGCGCCATCTCTCTGTCTTCTTCTTCTTCTTCTTCTTCTTCTCCTTTTCACCATGCTTTCTTCCTTCTTTGGAGCCAGAGGACGCAGCGATGGAGGGATGACACAGACGGATTGAAGGAGCAAGCAAGCAGCAGCGGAGCCCCAAAACACCCCTCTTTGTTCTCTCTTGTTCTCTTCCTTCCTTCCTTCCTTCTTCTTCTTCTTCTTCTTCTTCTTCCAATGGCAAAGGTCAGTAAAGATGACGCTCCTCTTCCACCATCGCCATCCCCATCAGCGGGTAAAGAAGAAGAGAAACAGGGCGAAGGACGGGTGCCAGCAGAGTACGCCGCGGATTACTCCGATGATTCTTCCGATGACGACTACGAGGAAGATGAATTAGCGATGCTGACGCCAGAAGAGAGAGACGAGCTCGAGAGGCAGAGGAGCGAGAGAAGGGAAGAGAGGAGGAAGAGGATTGAAGAGGAGGAGGAGAGGAAGAGGTTGGAATCGGAGATAGTCGAAGAAGATGAGCTTTGGAACTTCCCCATTGACAAGGAGAATTGGACAGAGCAAGACATAGGAGAGCATTGGGAAGACTATTGGGGAGACATAGAAGAGGTTGGTTGGGACCCTGACATGATAACGCAAGAAGATTATGACTATTATGAGAAGCTACGGAAAGAAGGGAAACCAGGGCCCCCCATGACACCATATTATGTCCCTTACAGGAAATTCTACCCTCCAGTCCCTGAGAATCATTACGACATCCAAACCCCTGAAGATGTTGTCGAAGAGCTTGAACGAATGGAAGAATTTCTTATCTGGGTGAGCTATGTCTTTGAAGATGGTTCTAGGTATGAGCTTCTCATTCGGTTTTAACCTTTGTCTTTTTGGGTTTTTTTTTGGTTGTTGTTGCTGTTGTTGTAGTAAGCCCCCTAGTTTTAATGGTCCTTATTTCGAAAGGCCATTCCTTTGACAATGTATCTAGATATGAGGTACTCTTTATGATTGAGCTCCTTTTTTGATGGTTCTAGCAGTCCTAGTAATAGTGATTTACAAGCCTAATTTGGTGTAGCTATATCTTCAAAAATGGTTCCAAGATATGAGCTCCTTAGCTGGGTGACTTATGTCTTTCTAGTTATGTGTTTCTGATAAGACTAGAGTTTGTCATTTACCACCCCTTCTTTTTAGTTTCTTTTTGTTGTTTTAAAGCCTATGCCCTCATCTTGGAATAGCCAGTCTGCTGCTACAGTAATATGCCCAAGTTTTAGTGGTCCTTATCTCAGATTGGCCATGCCTTTGATGCACAAGGTTCTCTTTACAGTAAATTTATTTTTTGTGTATTTTTATATGCTTGACTCCTCACTTTTTCTTTGATCATATCTAGATCAAAGGTGTAATCTAGCCACCGCCCTCTTTGGGTCAAGGAATTCTTTATTCATTGTGTAACTCAATGTGTTAATCCTGTAATGGTACGTTTTAAATGTTTGTTCTATTCTCTTTCTGGGCGAAATTTGTATACCTAGGTCAATGCATAAACTCGGTTTATAAGCTCAATGCGTAAACTTAAGCATGCATTAGCTTATCATGCTTGAATCCAAGAGTAAACTTAATTTTGAGTGTTTTATCCTTGAGTTATCCTTTTTTCTATCATAACTTAGTTTATAAGCTCAACGCATAAACTTAACTGTGCATTAGTTTATTATGTTTGAATCAAAGAATAAACTTTATTTAAGTGTTTTATCCTTGAATTATCCATTTTTTAATGTATTTTGTATGCCTGTCTTTAGTGTCTCTTTCTTTTCCATCCATTTGTAAAAATTGCTCACGTCATGCAAGAAGCTCTCTGGTAAAAGTTAGCTTTTGTCACGCTCATCCAGTGTTTATGAATGAAATTTATAGTGTAACTGAATGGAGTAGCAGTAGTCTTAGCCACGAAGGTTCATGAGTTGAGAAGTTTCACCTCTATCTAAATCAAGGATTGTTTGTTCTGAATGTTTTCCATATGGAATGGCGTCATAGTTATGAAGGCACTGTGTTCGACGATCTTGCATATGGTAAAGGAGTCTATACTACTCCATTCGAGATGTGCAGGTACCTGGTGAACTGATGTTTGAAAAATTTGAGCATACAAGGTGCTAAGATTTCTATGAAAATGAAGAAGCATAATAGAGTTTGGGGTTTAATTCTGAAATTTGTAGATATGAAGGAGAGTGGTTCGAGAACATGATGGAAGGCCATGGGGTGTTGGAGGTTAACATTCCTGTGACAGAACCTGTGCCAGATACTCCGTTCGTATTCATTCCTTTTTTTATTTTAATTTTTACAGCTACTATTTTTTTCACAAAGCGGCTTTTCAGAAACTGAGTGAGAGGAAAGTGTGTATTGTGTTGTTTTTTTCTGATAGGGCTTACTTCAAGGCGAAGAAAGCGGGAAAGATAATGAGATCAGACTATATGAATTCCTTTGATCGTGAATGGCTAAAGATGCATGCTCAAGAATTGTTCCAGAAGTATGCTGAACCCATGGATCCTTATTTCGATGAGGGTGGATGGATTATGGGAGATGGTTCACTGCCGTAAGTCTTTCTTCACTTTTCCTGTGCTATATTCACGGTTACCTGAATGGCAATAACTGACAAATTAAACTATATATCAGTTGTTTTTTTCTATATCGTCTTCTAATTTTTCCTTGTATTATGTATGATTGATCTTATTGACTGTTTCTCTATGCTTTTGGTGCTTTTGAGTGTAAGCTAACACGCAAATAAATGTTGCCCTTGAAGCTGGAGGAGCAGACAAAGAATAGTGTTTCTTACTTTAAATTAATCAAACGATTATTCAAGCAGCTGGGCATGTTAGCGCTCGTTTTTACATTTCATTTCATGAAAGTGTAGATGATTTCCACGAGCATTTGAAATCTCCTTTTCCCCCCCCGCCGTCTTTCATAACTATATGGTATACCACCCAAGTCTTTTGAAGAAAGAGATTTGGCTAAGGGCCTGATTGATCTTGTTCAACTGCACAGACCGAAAGGGAATTATAAGTATTCAGGGCAATGGAAGCATAATCGCTTTCATGGTTGTGGAATGTATGAAGTGAATGGGCTTGCTATTTGGGTAAGTGCTACTAAGCATTGTGTTGTACACTACAGTATATTTATTAGCTGACGATAAGCACAATATTGAAGCATTGTGTTTACATTACAGGGTAAATTCTATTTTGGAGAATTGTTGCCGTATAAGGAAGAATGCTCTGACGAGACTACAGCTGTAAGATTTTTCTTTTTGGAAGTAGATTGAAACGTGCATGTTGAAATATGGTATGCGCCTGCAATGAGGAATAACGATGATAATTAACAAGAAAATGAAGTTGCTGTGATGAGAATGTTGCGAAGATGATGAGCTTTTAAGTTATGGTTTATCGATATGCATGCAGTTGCATTCATCATTGGCAGAAGTGGCAGCTGCCAAGGCAAGAATGTTTGTCTATAAACCAGATGGAAGTAAGTGTGCCAAAGTCAAAGCTCCCCTTATTAGAAGCTTTTAAAAAAGATAAAAGCGTTCCATTATGACATCTCTGACATCACAACATTTCATGACTATCTATCTCTTTTTGGCGGTTGTGATCTATAGTGGTCCGAGAAACTAGAGGACCGTTTACTGATCCTTCTCACCCGTATATGTATGAGGAAGAGGATCTATGGATGGCTCCTGGATTCATCCATGCATACTATGAGGTGATAGGTTCGAGCTTGTGACATTATTATAATGGCATTTGCATTGCAATGAAATTCAAAAGGAAACATAATTACGGTCGCAAAAATATGTGATGGCAGGTTCCACCTGAATGGAAGCTGTTCGTTGAAGATCTCGACAAAGAGAGGGAGATGTGGTTGAATTCGTTCTCAAAGACGCCTTTCACAATCCCTATGCCCCCAGAACTTGAATATTGGTGGTCTCAAGGTGAAACACACTGATAGGCTTAGTGGAAAACTGCTAGCTAATTTATGCAATTAATTCATGAATAGACAGATCTCTTTTCGATATTTCGATTGTCAATTTGAATATCATATATATACATACATATGTCTACATATAATACATATATATGCATGTAAGTATATCAGTCTAACTCTCTTTTTCTAATCTGTTCATTTGTTTTGTGGCTAATTTGTGTATGCAGTGTCATTATAGCTTTGGTTCATTATTGTATATGAACATCATTTTGTCTATGATTCCATTTGTATATATACACCATTTCAGCCGGTCTTCATTTGTAAATCGTGTAAACATCATTTTGATGTATCATTGCATGTGGATGTAGAGGATGAGTTCGTAGTCTTGGGGAATACGCCGTCTGTATCAGGTGATCTCAACCCAATCAATAGGGCCAGGGCTCGTAAAGATCGACAAGGGACGGTACTTCTCCATGTCCCTACTGGAAGGATCATCAATTGGATACAGGATAAGCAAGGTCGTCTTCGTTTCTTCTTCACACCCCTACTTGAAAAGGGTGAAGCAATCGACCCTAGTGCGGCCATTCCATTGCCTCTTGGATTTGATGAATATATGAAGGATGAGACTGAGGATAGTCCAAAAGATGTTAAACCGAAGAATATCTTCCAAAGGTTCAAGGAAGCTTGGGAGAAGAACAAGGAGGAATACGAGCAAGAGAGGAAGGAAAAGAGAGAAGAGCTCGAGAAAAAGTGGAAAGAAGAGGACAGGGTTGCAGAAATCCGTCAAAAGCTGAGAAGAGCTGAAAAGTATCTAGCATTCCAGATAGAAATAGAGGAGCTCCTTGCAAAGCATAGGGAAAAGAAAGGCATAACGACTGACGTGGAGGTGGGCGATCAAGAGAATCAAGCTGAAAATGTGGAGGACGACGGTGTGGAAGCAGAAGTTAAAGCAGAACAAGAAGATGGAGAAAGCACATCTAAAGAAGAAGGGAAGGCTGCGGACGAGGAGATTAAAAAGCCGAGGAGTTTTGGCAAAGTTGCTATGGCAGGGATTGATGAAGATGAGCGAATGAATGGTACTTCCGAAGAACATGGATCCAGTTTTCCGACAGCTTTCGCTTCTCTAAGCATGAGCACAAAGGTATGTATGTTCGCATAATAGAGAAGAAGTTGGTACATTTGCTGGTTGATAGCATTATGTTTCATGGTGTTTTTGTTTTTTTTTTGTCATATAGATGGTTCTCAATGATGTGATCAACTCGAGGTTCGGTCAAATGCTATCCGGTTTACTTCCTCAGACTCGACACATGCAAAACCATATCCAGATGGTGAATGATCGACAAGATGCAGGCTTATCTACTACCGATTTCAGAGAAGGTATCAGGTATAGGCAAGCACCGCATTATCATCACCTCAGATTGAAAGCATCGTATGCGTCTTCATCATCGCGCCGGAAGCAGTATGTGCCCATTGCTCGGAGAAGTGCTCGTAGAGCTCAAAGGATGAAGTGCATAAGATACCAAGGGATCTGGTCTGAACCAGAAAACGGGTTTCTCTCATTGGCAATCCCTGTAAAGCAGTGATGATTGATTTGAAACCACCATTCTGAAGAAATATTCTACTGGTGCGAGCACTCTTCATGCTACTGCCACTGCTATTGATTGAATGCGTTTTCTTTCTTTGTTCTATCTAGTTTCGTCAAGGTCTTCATTCAACTAGGAAGGTAGGTTTCTAAGAGTTTAGGGCAAAGTTGAGACCGAGAGTTGTTCTTTTTTTTTTGAAGAGCAGGCCATAACCAATTCAAGAGGTGAGCAAAACTTGTGAGGGTTTCCGGGAACATATCATTGAATATTGGTACACATCTTAAGATTCAGATTGCCATTTTGTTTTTCTCTTTTTATTCCCTTGTAATGATTGGAATAACTCGGAAAAGAATGTACGACTTAGCCAAGACTGCAATGTCAATCCATTCTAGCTCTAATGTGATCATTGCATTCATTCATCGTTGTGAACTCTGTATATTGTTTTGAAATAATGGTGTGGATTGATGTAGAAGGTGAGTATCTGTGATTAAAACCTAATGCGCATTTGTCGAGCATTGCCTTTTCTTTGTGCAGTTTTACACATTGCTTAAAAAATTGAAACCAAAGGAGTGGCATTGCAGAAAGCAGATGCATTTAAAGTGGCCGATTTTCTCAACCCAAACAATCTGATGAAAAATGGCTATAAAATCCCAAAGAAAAATGCATCTATATGTTGAGGAAAGAAGAGCAGTTTTGCACTAACGAAAGGGATGAAATTTGAGAAACCTTACAATGATAATACTGAATTTAAAAGTTCGACTGAAAACCATTGGGCAATGAAACTAAACTAGGTGATCTTAAGTGAAATACAGCTTTCACTCATCTGTATGCCCATGTAATATATGATATCTCGAAACTTCAGCATTTGGCATGAAGGCTTCTTGGAGGACAGAGGTAAAAAATCCAAAAGCTGGGATTGTTTGAAAATTTTCGCTGATCACTAGTTCAAATGAAAAGTTTCTCTCCTTCAGATTCAACTGCTAGCCTCAATCCCAAGCTGTGTATTACCATAAAATGGACTTACCCATAATTAATCTGCTTCTATTTTTTTACTTTCAGGAATATTGGCTTTTGTAGCCACACGTGATATGAGATTTGATCCCCATATAACACAGCACCATCCTTGAGGACAATAATGATATCATTAGGATTATTTTGAAAAGCTTGTTGACTACATTACAGAACTCAAAGGAGTAGATGAGAACAAAACTCATCAGATTCAGTGAGGGGGCATGGGAATTATAATACGATGCTATTTTACTTGTTGAACTGCTTTTTGTGACAAAGGCTTCACAGTGTTATTTGAGCTAATTTCAATCCTGGGCATTCTAACCAAATGCTTTATCTTTCTTATCCCTGTGTCGTTGTTCTCATCGCTGTAGTCGTCACATCATCATCATCATCATCAGGAACTAGCTCTCCACAGCAGCAAGTAAACCTAAGAAATATATAATTGTAACCAATAATCAACTCCTTAGAATAAAACAGCATTTCTTCACAAAGCATAATTACTCTCCTAAGCAATCCGCAGACAAGAAAAGTCAATTCTTTTACTTAATCAAAAGCCATATTACAGCATATGATAAAATAGCAAATTCCATCTTTCTTCTTTGCCACTCTGTTACCAGGAGAATCAGCATTGTCAACCAGGTACAAGAAAAGAACACTTTGGAAAATGGCAGGATCTCTACAGGAGTCAAACAAGGATAAGCTCTGAGACACGTAACCAGTAGATCTGAAAGAGATACAGCATAACTTGAGAGGATAATGGTAAATCCAGACCGGAAAACCCTATGACATCATTTCTTTTACATTTGTGGTCATACAAAGTAAGGGAGATGAAAAACAAGGAAGAGAATGTAATGCTACTCATTTCCATACTATCATTTTAGAAGCGGCACTGTGTGGCAGGATGTAGGATCAGGATGAAAATGTGCAAAGTAGATTATATAATACACCATGGTATCTCTCATCAGACTGAAGGGTCACCACCCTTTGGCAACATTTGTTCATGCAAACACGCACTTTCTCTTGCAACCAAATTCACATAGCATGAGATCTTCATGAACAAAGCAGCTTATTGTGAATGCTGGTTGGTAGTTTATAAAGATCAAGCACCCTGTGACATCGGTTGCAACTCATCTTTATCAAACACCATCGCATTTCATGAAAATCTTTATCAACTACCGTTGCATTATCAACTACTGTTTGATCTTCATGAGAATGAAATGCAACGGTAGTTGATAAAGATCAAACACCTTGTGACATCGGTATTCGCTGTCATTGGTTGCATACATGCCATACACCGAAACTCTCAGAAAACCATACGAGAGAAGGAAGAAGAAATGACGAGAACTCCCTCCCAAAAATCCCATTTTTTTTCTGATCGTCGAAATGCCCCATAGGTAGATCTACCTCCAAAGGATGTGCAGAGTTAAGAAGAATGCAGAGAATTAAGAGAATGAACCTGTTAACACTGGGAAGGAAAAGAAAGCCCATTTCACGAAGGATCTGGGCGGTGCTGATAGGCACTCATACAGGCGTCGAGGCGTCTCTGAGCTTCCTTGCACTGCTTCCGCTTGGTGTCAGTGCCGGCGCTGGAGCAGAGGGCGGCTATGGCGTCGAGCTGGGAGGGGCAGAGGCAGGAGACGACGCAGAGGGAGGCGGCGTTGCGGAGGTGGGCGCAGAGGAAGCGCTCGTTGCGGTGGTGCTTCTTCTCGCAGGCGGCGGCGGCGTCGATCTGTCGGGCGCAGCGTCGCTCCAGCAGCCGCCATGGCCGTGCTTGCTCTGTTCCTTCCTCTTCTTCTTCTTCTTCTTCTTCCGGCAACATTGTGTTTCATGTAAAGAAAAAAACACACACAAGGAAAAGGAAGAAGAGGAAGATGGAACTGAAGAAATTTCTGACTCTCTTTGTGCTCCAGAAATTTCTGACTTTGCTCTGCTCATCGATTCGATCCGATCCGATCGCGTCGAACGCATGTCTTCGCTCCCAATGCGATCGATCGGAATCTTTCTCGTCTATGGTTTCGATCGATCGGTTCGTCATCAGTGAGGCTCCCTGGATTTGGGTCGATCGATCGATCGACGACGTACCATTTTGGTCGATTGATCTGATCCGATCGCGTCGAATGAATGCCATCGCTCCCCATACGATCGATCAGAATCTCTCTCGTCTGCGGATTCGATTGATCAATTCGTCAGCAGTCACTCTCTTGATTTGGATCGAGCGATCGATTGACGGCGTATCATTTTGGTCGATTGATCCATGATGTGGACGTATTGATCGATCAACAATTGATGTGCTTGCATGATCTCAATTTTGCCAGTCCGTGGATTTTCGATCGACGTGATCGTCGATTGACTCGATCATCGATGGACTTAGACCGATCAATTGGCCTAGTGATGAATGAAGTTGGATCGATTGACTTAATGCCTCGATCAAGCGCAACACACTGATGCACTCGTCCGATCTCGATTCTGCCAATCTACGGATTTCGATCAATTGTAATTGGCCGATGTGGGTTGGATTCGATCGACGTGATCATCCATGGACTGCGATAGTCACCAATGGACTAGATCGATTGGCTCAATCATTCTATAGACTTGCATCGATCAATCGGCTTGGTTATCAATGGACTTGGATCAATTGACTTAGTGCCTCGATCAATCAGAGCCTGACAATCGATGGACAAGATCGGTTGACTTGACGACTTGGTTGATTGACTATCAATGGGTATACCGAGCGTCTCCTTGAAAACTTTTGATGCATCGATGATGATTCACCTTCTTCTTGTTCTTCTAATTCGAATGGGACCCCACCGTGTTGATGATGTAAGTATCAACAAGGAGCATCGAATAACAAATAACTGGATTCTCTCATTGTGACAGACACTTCGGAATGGACGATACGGAGACAAACTTTGATATACTTTTTGCCGATGAATCATGCACTAATTGCATCTGTATCGAGGGATTGAATTCGCTACTCAGTCGATTGTCCTACCAAGACACACTTCTCTCACTTCAGCTACCGGTTGCTACCATTGTCAAGATTCGAAGGACATTCCAACAAGAGTTTCCAAGAGTGTAGCTATTGCACTATCTCATTTTCCTCCACTTTTGTATATACAAAGCCTGTAGCTCGTACAATACGAGTTACAGTTGATGCATGATCGCCGAATGACAAGGGCGTATAGAACAAAATGCCGTTATCAGGATTCGAACCTGCGACATCGGCTTTCTAACATGCACAATGGCGATAATACGCCTGAACACGAAGACATCTGGCCTTTGGAGCATCGAAATCGGAGCATCTTTCCGATCTTCACAATCAAGATTGTCACTTGCCAAAAAAAAAAAAAACAAAGAGACCCTACAAACTTGCACACTTCCAATGTCTTCAAATTTTTTCAGTCACTCATTGAAATGACAACAATTTATGGTCTTCTTTGGCCCCCCCGCCCATGGTTCCTCTTCCTCCTCCTTCATCACATCACTGTGTAAGTGGTCTCCTGCTCTCTTCCATGTCGTGCTTTCTTTGGACAACATCTGATTTGCCTCTTGCTCTTTTTTCTTTCTTTTTTCCCCCTTTTTTTTTGACTTTGTGTATGTGTGCGACCTTCACAATTCGCCCACCATAATTTCTATAGCTTTTTGAAATTCTCCTAGAAACAGACTAGTCCTGTCCTATCCCTCTACATGTTCAACTCTTTGTTTTGTTTCGGAGGCAATGGCTATCATACATTTTGGAGAAAGTGGATGTAAAAATGTAATCTTCTTGTGGATTAGCATAGCTGACATAACGTACCTTGGTTTTATATCCTTGTTTTGCTGAGAAAAAAATGTAGGCAGATGAAGAGAATGCGAATGCATTTTGCGTTTTCAAATGAATGGAGGGAGAACATGGTGGTCCGTGGAAGATTTGATACAACTTTTGCACGCTTGTCGGAAGGAGAAGAATCTCGATCGAGCTTTTCGATTGCATTCCTATATATATTCACATGGGCTTGAGGCTCATACTCTGCTTGGAAATTGCCTTGTGGCTTCATATGGGGGGGCTGGTGCCATGGACTGTGCCCAAAGTGTATTCGATAAACTGACATATTGCAACGAGTCTTCTTGGAATAGCATCATCATTGGATATGTCAAGCTTGGAAAACCACAAAATGCTCTTTTACTGTATGATAAGATGCATAGGGAAGGGTACGTGGGTCTTAATAGTTATGCCTTCGTGGCCTTGCTCAAGGCTTCGGTGCAGCTGAATGATTTTGAAAGGGGCTTATTACTGAGCATGGATATTGAAAGAGAAGGGCTTTTGGAAAAGAACTGTTTTGTTGGGAGTGCATTACTGGACATGTTTTTCAAATGTGGCTCTATTATTAGAGCACAGGAGGTGTTTGAAAAGCTTTTAGACCGAGATGTAGTCTCTTGGAATGCAATGATCTCGGGGCTTGCAAAATATGGGTATGCAGATTTAGCTTTGAAATGTTTCCAATGTATGAAAGTAGAGTGTGCCTCTCCAAATGATGTTACGTTTCTTTCTGTTTTGAAAGCTTGTGGTGCCATCTGTGCCATTGAAGAAGGAACAGATGCACATGTTGAAATCGAGAGGATGGGATTGTTGGAAACTTGTGCTGCAATTGGGAGTGCACTAGTAAATATGTATTCTAAATGCGGTTGCCTTGTCAAAGCACAAGGTGTCTTCGATAGGCTTGCGGAGCGTGATGTGATCTCATGGACTGCACTTATTACAGGTTATGCTGAATATCGACACTATGGCAAGGTAATTGTATGTTTCCTAGAAATGCAAATTGAAGGTGTTCCTCCTGACATCGTCACTCTTGCTTGCAGTTTGAGAGCCTGTGGGAGCCTACGATCAGTGGAAAGAGGTATATACATACATCAAATGATCAAGAGGAATGGAATTTCGGAAAGAAACCCTAGCATAGGCAGTAGTTTGGTTGATATGTATGCTAAATGTGGTATGCTTGATAAAGCACAGAGATTGTTTGATGAACTTTCTGCTCATGATGTGGACTCCTGGAACTCTCTGGTTCTAGGGTATGCTGAAAATGGTCACGATGAAGAAGCCCTCAATTGTTTTGAGCAAATGCAACTTGAAGGGATCTCACCAGATGCTGTAACAGTCCTCTGCTGCATAAAAGTTTGTGGGAGCTCAGGTAATATTGGAAAAATGAGTCAAATTCATGATGCCATCAAAAGATGTAGTGAACTTGAAAATGACGTCGTTATTGCTAACTCCTTGGTTGACGCATATGCCAAATGTGGTTTACCTGGGAAAGCACAAGAAATCTTTGACAAGTTAGCAGTTCGAGATGTGGTCTCCTGGAATGTGTTGATAATGGGGTATGTTGAGAATGGCTGCAGTGAGGAAGCTCTGAAATGTTTTGAATGGATGCAAATGGAAGGCATGTCTCCAGATGTAACAACTTATGTTTGTGTTTGCAAAGCCTGTGGAAGCATCGGAGACATGCAAAAGAGTGAGGAAATGCATATTGATATTGAGCGGAAGGGTTTTCTGAGCAATGCCCTTGTGCTTGGAAATGTATTGATTGATATGTATCTACAGTGTGGCGAACTTGCTAGGGCACATCAAGTGTTCAGAAACCTTTCTCGTCGAGACATCGTCTCATGGAACACACTTGTTGCAGGATACACTGAACATGGATATGACAAGGAAGCTCTTAAGTTGTGTGAGCAGATGGGACAAGAAAATATCTTGCCCAATGCTCTAACATTTCTCTGTGTTATAAAAGCTTGTGCCAACCTAGGATTTATTGAGAAGGGTCAAGAAATTCATGCTGAAATCAAGAGAAATGACCTTGGTAATGATGCTGTCATAGGCACTGCATTAGTCAATATGTATGCTAACTGTAGCCTTTTACATGAAGCTCGACAAGTTTTCGATCAGATCTCGGTGCATGATGTGACAACATGGAATGTGATGATGCATGGATATGACAAATGTGGCCATGGTGAGCAAACACTGCAATGTTTTGAACAAATGCAACTCAAGTGTATCACTCCAAACACAATCTCATTCGTATATGCCTTGAAAGCTTGTGGTGTGGAAGGAGATGTTGAGAATGGTAAAAAAGTACATGCAGAAATTGCAAGGAGGGGTTTACTAGAAACTGATCTTATTGTTGGGAATACCTTGATTGATATGTATGCCAAATGCGGCTTGTTTGGCAATGCCCAAGAAGTATTCGACAAGCTCCAAGGGAAGGATGTCATCTCATGGACTACACTGATTGCAGGCTACGTTGATTGTGGGCACGGCGAGGAAGCACTTGAGTACTTCAAAAGGATGCAACTCGATGGTGTCCTTCCCAATTCAATCACATATTTGTGCAGTTTGAGAGCTTGTGGTAGCTTAGGAGCTACTAATCAGGGTCAAGAAATACATGCTGAGATCGAAAGAAAGGGCATGATAATCAACAACGATACCATCACCATCACCTTGGTGGATATGTATGCAAAATGCGGGCTGGTTTCTGTTGCGCAACAAGTATTCGATCGGCTGCCGAATCCTGGGTTAGTCGCGTGGAACGCGTTGATTGCAGGATATGCACAGGCCGGAGAAAGTGCACATGTTTGGCAGACTTTTGATAGAATGTTAGAGAAAGGCATGGAGCCGGATCCCGTTACGTTCCTCATTGTTATGAATGCATGCAGCCGTGCAGGCTGGTTGAGTAGATATCAAATGTATTTCGATGTGATGAGCACACGTTACGGCTTCGCGCCGACAACTGAACATCAGAACTGTATGCTCGATCTCCTTGTCCGAAACGGTGAAATAGAGAAGGCTGTATGCATGTTGCAGAAGAAGCCATACTGTGCTAGCCCCGCAACTTGGCATACGTTGTTGGAAGCTTGCAAGAAATGGGGAAACGTCGAGCTTGGTATGGAGGCTTTCGAACATGCACGAAGCATAGATGAAAGCGATGGTGCAGCATATGCTTTGGTCTCTCAAATCTATGCAAATAATGGCAGTCTGCCTTGAACACAAGTAAGAGAGGGTTTGCCGCCCACCATCAAGATAAAGGGTCCTCATCGAACAAAAGGAAAATGAATTGGGATCATAGCCAGGGTTGCATGTGAAGATTATTTTTGTATGGCTCAGATGGGATCTTAGCCAGGCCTGATTATAGAGGGCTGCCCGATTATATCCGCTGAAAATACAGATGCCTGCTTCCACTGCTGAGCAAATGGGGTGGTTTTTTTATGCTAAAAAACAATCGGGAAATCACAAGCATTGTTGCCGGCAAAAATTTTCAAATAAGCATATGGAAACTACAAAGATGCAACTGTAACATTGATTGGTTGAATCTGATACAATGAAGGAAGCAATATAGCTTGGATGATTAGCATGCTACAAACTCAGGTCCGATCGACGATGAAGGAATGGTCAATTGATGAATCCTTTAGAAATTGCATCCTCATGTTCATGAAGGAAATCAATTGCGCTGGTGTAGCATTGACAAGACAATTGGCCATGTAAGCCTCAGTAACTTTGATAAATGCAAACTAAGGAGTGCTGCAAGGCTTGCCATGATTTAACCTAAAAATTCTCAGAAATGCATGCAAAGTGTGCTGATTACTTAGAGATTCATTCTGAAAGAGAGGATTGTTCCATCGATTTTCATCAACTTATTTTGAGAGCTCCACCATAGTGTTTATGAACTCTGATCAGTATTACATACACCCAAATCACATTAAATATCTTCATGGAAACTTCTAAATTAGACCCAACAGTGAGCCTTGACATCAACATTCTCAATTTCTCATTTCTCTTGAGTTGTATGTCAAGATTAATTGGTCAAAAAAGCAAGATGATTGTTTGCTTCCAACATGTGGCAATACATGTGTGCATGTATGAAGATTACGCCACGGACTGATGATATCATAGAATAAATGGTCGGTTTACGCATGTTTCAATCATGGTGTATACAGCTTGTATCATTGATATATTTCTATTAATTATACAAACTGCATCCAAGTGTATTTTGTCGACGGATTGTCAACCAGGCATCGACACAATGCGTGTATGGAATGGCTTCAACACTGCTTTTATTGGCATCAATATGTGCATTATACATAGGGAGATGAATTGATTGTCCATGATACGATGACTCTGTTGATTATATGGAATAAATGATGGTGGTAGGATTAACATAAAGCAACACACGGCGGTCAAAATACCAGCTTTTTATCTCATTCTTCCACTGGAGGGTCCACCCATCTCCCATGATCTTTGATCAATTGAATCAACGCATCAGTCGCCTTTTCCATCTCAATGGCTCTTTTTACAACTGTCTGTGAACCCCACCGACATGATTGTTGCGCCCATGGCATAATATGCAAAAAATTCAAGTGATCACAAATATCACTCACTAGCTTGTGTAATAGAAAATATGGCAAGAAAACTATCTTATTTAACTGAAAAACAGAAAAAGAACTACCTCTTTTTTCACTGGAAATCGATCTAACCAACCATAACACTTTAGTAAAACATGATTAATTTATACCTTCCCAACGTAGAGGTCAATTTTGCCTGGTGCACCACCAACATAACCAAAATCAGCATCAGCCATTTCTCCAGGCCCATTTACTATGCAACCCATAATAGCAATCTGCATACAAACCATGCAATTTCATAAGTTCAAGAGCAGTTTCTCAGCTTTTAAGACGAGATGGTCCATTTGAATGATGAAGGATGAAACAACATTACCGAGACACCAGGCAAATGTGATGTCTTCTCTCTGATTTCAGCACTAACGTCTTGTAAATCAAAGAGTGTGCGACCACAGGATGGACAGGAAACATATTCCTGTGTCACAACAAATAAAGATATTTATTCATAAACCTTTTATGATGGACTTTTGAATTCAGTTTTCGCACAAGCATCTTTTATATTTACTATTTATCATATTGATGGACTATTTTGTCAGGCAGGTTTAAACTTATCATGTCCATACTTTTACCAAACTTTAGTTCTGATAGCAGCAAGGCTTGGACCGATCTTGACTACACTGTGTAGTACAATGTTCCCGTTGAAGGCACATTCTAAGATATCTAATCTCGTATTCTAGTTGAAATTCCAGGCTGTTTTGGTATGTGTTACACGCATCTTAAACTACAAAGAAGAATAAGAACAATGGACCACATACAGTCTTCGTGTTTCGCATCCGACAGCCCTGGAGCATGCCGAAAGCAGTTGTTCTGAGGAATTCAAACTCTTGGTCAGCGGCTTCTAAAAACACTCCATCTCCTAGGCCATCTACAAGCAAAGCACCAGCTTCACTTCCAGAAGATATGACAAGCTCATCCCTGCATATTGAAACCCAACGACCATAACATCAGGCAATGCATCCCCCATCTCATAAGTGTTGGAAAAGTCTCGAACCACCTTGTGTATATAAAACATATTTCCATCATGATTCATTCTTCCCTTCTCCGATAACATGAAAAAGAAAGGTTTGAATGATTTTGAACCTTTCAACACCAGAGGCATATTCCAAATGATGGATTACTGGGAAGTTCAGTTTGTTCTCTTGAAGATATTCAAACAACCTGGTAAACATAAAAGGGCTATGTTATGAATGAAATCTCCTCTATTCGGGACGAATTTCCCATTTTCGGGTTCAAAGAGACTTTCATATGTTTTATATTAAAGCAGCCATAAAAATATCCACCTGCGAGACGCATGTACCCGGCTAACTTTCTCATCATCTCGTGGCAAATTCAACAATAGCATCACAAGGTCTGCACCCTTCAGCACAGACAACTCTTCATATGACTCATCTCCCCTAAGTGTTAAGGCAATTCGTGTCCCTGTCATGCAAAGGAATTACTGTTCAGAAAACCAAAGGTTACCACCTTTTACTAAACAAAATATGTAGAAATTTACTACCTTCTGGTAATGATTTGTGAGAACCAGAAGATAATTCTTTTAAGGTGACAAGCACCATTGCATTTGGGAGAGGCTTTGACAGTTGCTCAGACAGAGGAGTTAAGACTCCCATGCTTATGTCTATGAGCCGCTTGATCGCCAATCTCTATATACAGTGGCAATAAAATGAAAGCCAATATATCATTGGAACCCAGAGTTTATGTGAATGAACACTGAACAGTCTAGAAAACAGGCAATGCTTATCTGCATTCTGTATGTGGGGTGGGAGATGACTGTGCGGCCAAAACTAATGAGTTCGTTGAATCTAGTGAATATGCATTCTTTTTTAAGCACTACTGGAAGCAGAAACATCCATGCATACATTTATGAAACAACACAAACCAGCACAATTTTCAAACTTTATTCACTGATTGCTACGTTTTTGCAAACATTACCATTCAGAAAGTTATGTTGGTTATTTCATCACACTCATGTAATATACCGGCCATTACCAACAATTTTCAAAGGAGTTTCAAAGAAATAAGTATATTGATTTTACTACAACCCTTGGGGGTCGAGTAGAGAGAAAAAAAACGAGGGAGAGAGGGAGAGAGTACAGCTTCTTTATCTTCAACTGGAGGCAGCTGTCGAAGCAGTATAGTGTCAACCGTTGCAAGATCCTATTATATATATTACATTCATCTCAAAAGATGTTCCACAGAGCATATGATTTGATGAAAATGAAATCTTGGTACCTCATACCTTAAATGGCATTCCGACTATCAGCTTAGTTGCCAAGGATTTATACAGCAGCTCAGGTTTCTGATTAGATGAGCATCAAACCAAATAAGATTAGAGAAGAAAATATGGTATATGAACCCAAAAACCTAAGACTGACATTCAGTACTTGGGGAAGAGAAAGAAAGCATACCTTCAGCTGGTCAAGAGAAACTGCCATAAGCACAGAACCATCACGATGAAGTACACCTCTGTAATCAACTTTGTCACCCTGAAAAATATTGAAGAATTTAAAGGGTGAAATACCACATGTACTCTGCTATAAAACGTTTCGAATGCACACCTCCCGTTGGGCTGGAAGCTCTCCTGTTCGTCTTTGGAAATCAAAATACAACCGATGCTTCTCCTCAAATGGATCCTTGCAAAGAAGAAGAATACATCTTTTTGGTCATTAGATAACATGACTTGATAGAAATGAAATACAAAAACCCTTCACTCGAACATAAAAAACAATGTCTGCCATGTCAAGCATGATATTATATTAAATTCAATCTTATAAATAAATTACCACTCCTTTCTGAAGTCGATTTGCTGTCATACCGATATTTGCTAGCATTGTACAAGGATTAATCTCATACTCAGGTTCTTCTGTGAGAGATACTCGAATAGTGTCCCCAAGCCCATCCTATGCAAAAAACAAGTGACTGCTTGTTTCAGACAGGACAATCCGTTGTTGCCCGTAAGTTCATTGTAATAACTTTTGGACAAAACATGAAGGTATCATCCCTAGCCTTTCGGCTATTTACTATAATACCTCGTAGTGCTCAGATTTTCACAAAATACCCCTATCTACCTGTAAATGTTTGTCTTAGATATGGTTACTCTGATAGTCCAGAAACAATATGGGGTATTCTGATTGTCTGGAAGAATGTGGGACATTCTGATAAATCGTGGAAAATGAGGCATATTTGGATGGTTTTTCTTTATGTTTTTTCATTCATATGGACCATGAATTCTTTTAAAGTAACTCAAGACATTGAGTGTATCAGCATAAACTCCATTCTTAACCTGTAGAAGTGCTCCAATACCAATGGCAGATTTCATTCTGCCATCTTCACCCTCACCAGCTTCTGTAACTCCCAAATGCAAAGGATAATCCCAACCTAACACGTTCATCTCTGCAACTAACAACCGATATGCTTGGACCATCACCACAGGGTTGCTAGCTTTCATGGAAAACACGAAATTGTGATAGTCCATCTTTCGACAAATGCGTGCAAATTCGAACGCCGATTCTACCTGAAATTTCATACATGATAGTCCCAAGTATAATTCAGATGTACAAGTGTGTTTGTATGTATAGCCATATTTATTTTCCAGGACCCAGGTAGGAAGTAAATACAAGATCTTAACAGAATATTCTGAGTAACATACCATTCCCCGAGGAGAATCCCCATAATAACTCATTATACGATCTGAAAGGCTACCATGATTTGTGCCAATGCGCATCGCACGTCCATATTTCTTGCATTTTTCTACTAGTGGTGTAAACACCTAAATGGAAGAAAACGCTTCAGAGTCTTTTAATTTCGACCTAATGTTACATGCATACAGTGATCAAAACTCATATCTAGAAAAACATTTGTTAAGGTAATCGTGTATAGTGAACATATTCAATAGACTGACCCTGACCTGTTCAATGTGTTGAAGTTCTTCTGCATAATCCTCTTCAGTGAATTCCAAAGTCTCAAACTTTGCCCGACGATCAGCTACATGTAGACATATATATCAATCAAGCTAGAATAAAACAGACAGAATATTACGTTATAAAAATAGTTACTTTCCTCATTGACAAGCAAAAGATCACATACCAAAGTTGCCAGGGTTAATTCGAATCTTATCAAAACATTCAGAAACCCGCAAAGCAACTGAAGGAGCAAAGTGAATATCTGCAACTAAAGGTATTGGGTACCTGGACGCATAAAATGAGTTAATATATCAAAAGGTTGGATAGAATATTACTCGGCAACATAAAATTGAAGCTTTCGGCCACACATGGTACATAGCTATGCTACATATTTGTCATATCATTTAGTGTGTTTTTTGATATGTACATGAAAGGAGTCAACAAGGTGATTATTCTTTTTACCATTGCCCAGATTGACTGATTAACTCTGTTCCTCAACCTTGGGTCAACACATTCATGTGTGAAAGAATGCATTCAAGAGAATAGTATTTCACGTGTTGATTTGGAGAAACAACTCACCCATTTTGCACAAGTGTGTCTTTGATTTCATAACAAGCATCGGCCTCTCGCTTCCCTTGCACTGTGATTCGGACAAAGTCTGCCCCTTTATCAGCAATTCTCATGACCTACAAACGCAGAAGCCTTCCAACATCAGATGTCATAATATTAGTGTCAAATCTCAAACTGTCTAATAGGACCAAATACTCTTCTTCATTAGTTTCTGAAATTGACTTCATAACCAGACATTTTTAGCACCAGTACGTTGGATATGATCTACTGCAGAAAGCATAATATGAGGGTCAAATCCAAAACTCTCCAGAAAGGAACCAAGTTGTATCTCCACTAGCTTCTGGAGATTTGTGTTCATTAACAAAAAACAAATCGATATATTCTAGCACTAACACATTGGATGCAATCAATATCATGTTAGCCTCTTCTCACCATGTAGGCGTACCTATAAATTTGAGATACAAACATATGCTATCCCTTTCTTCTACAGTGAGGTATTAACATGTTTAAATATCCATGATAAGAGTAAACGTTTCCTCCTAATGGTACTATTGGGATTAAGTATATTTATGTAACTTATAAAACAGGGAAAACCTGCAAAATGCCCGAGTTTTTTGTCCTCTCTCCAGATGATCATTAGGTCTTGATTCCTTTCCAAATGCCAATGGCCAAGCCCCGAAAGAGAGAGAAATGGAATAGAGTGGAACACATAGCTGCTCAAGTAAATATGTGCTTATGCATAAAACATCAAATAGCAAATGTAAGTTTTCCCAAGAGGAGGTTGATCAAGGGCATTTCAGGAAATAATGGAACATCAGGGAACTTCATCTTCCTTAATTAAAACAAATGCAGGTGAGCACAATATCTATATGTTTTCTGGCACCACACGGAGCGCATGGAAATGCATAGGTCCAATCAAGGACGTCCTCCACATTCATTCGTGGATAATAAGTGGTCAACGATTGGTATACATGGTCAATCATGACTATGCATGCTCAATCAAGGATATATGCGGTCGATCATGTATGGTCAATCGTGGAGTTAGGTGTTCAATCACATGTCGTAAGTCTGTTCGATCAGACTGATAAAGGGTATCCATGCAGTTATGGTTAAGCAGCTTATAGATAATGAGATACCTGATCTACTGTAGCTTTCACATCAGTGGTATCAGTAGTGGTCATGGTCTGGACACGGATTGGATGCTCACTCCCGAGGGCCACATTGCCCACCATCACGGTTCGAGTCTTTCTCCTCACTGTCTTGTGAGTTGCTTCACAATACCTCTGCCTTGGAACTAATCACAAAAAAAAAACACAAGAAAATTGAAGCAAAAAGAAAAAGAAGAAGATGAGAAGAAAGTGATCTTATCCCTTAAAATCGAAGAAGAGAAAAACATCTTCCTTGAGCTATTGCATGTCTGAAAAAAAATGCGGTCTGAAGATGCTAACTATAGATCAGATTCAGGAAAGCTTACTGAAGCATTACTTCTTGAGCTCTGGCATGTAAAAAAGGGGAAAGAAATCGTTGCCCATTACTCCTTACCTCGTAAAGAAAGATCTTAGGCGAGCTATGTATCAGAACTATTTCAACACTTCTACTCTATGAGATATGACATGTAAAGGACTTGTGATAGGAATCATCGGCAACAACGTTCCGTCCTTGGCAAAGAAAGGCCTTATGTGAACAGTGTACCACACCCTTTGAAGCTTCCATGCTAGTGGAAACACCGAATTTCATCGCGATCCAGGAGTAGAAAACTGACCTAGCAGAGGAATTGGGGAAGTGGGCGCCTCTGCTGTATCTGCTCCTTGGTTCCGCACTCGAGATGGGCGGAGACGGAACTTCCTCTTGGAAAGGTAGGAGCTTCTTGTTGTGGTGGTGGCTTTCGAGGCCCAGAGATGGCCGAGCTTTGATCCGCCCAGAGGCAAATCTTCCATCTTCCGCAACCCAGAGAAGGGATTAGCGAGAGAAGAAGAAGCCATGGGCAATTCGGAGATGGCGATCCAAGCACAACACACAGCTCAGGGGAGAGAGATGAACCGGAATGGAATGGGAAGGATGATCTGTTGAGGAGTCTGTCAGAGTCTGGGAGCTTTCTTCATCAGCAATTGGGCCGGATTTTCCTTTCTATCCACAGCGCCTTTTCTCTGATCTTTTTTCGTCACGAGGCCTCTTTTTCTCTAATCTTTTTCAGAGATGTCACTTCTCCAAAATTAGGGTTAGGGTTAAGGATTAAGGGTTAGGGTTAAGGGTTAGGGTTTAGGGTTAAGGGTTAGGGTTTAGGGTTAAGGCTAGGGTTTAGGGTTTAGGGTTAGGGTTTAGGGTTTAGGGTTTAGGGTTAGGGCTAGGGTTAGGATTTAGGGTTAGAAGTTAGGGTTAGGGTTAGGACTTAGGGCTAGGGTTTAGGGTTAGGGTTAGGATTTAGGGCTTAGGGTTAGGGCTAGGGTTAGGGCTAGGGTTAGGATTAGGGTTAGGGTTTTCTTAGCACATTCACATTGGCTTCATAGATCGAAGGTCGGTGGTTCGAGCCTTGCTTCCATCGTCCTGACGAAATCTATTCGAAACCCCATCACTCCTGTTCCGCTTAGCTCGCGATTAAATGAGAGCATTTGGGTTTTCTGTTCCGATGCAATCTGATTCCGGCATTGATCCCCATTGTTCGATTCTGCCCCGTTTGCCTCGTGCCTCAACCGGTTCAAGCCTGTGCGTTTTATGATCTGATCAGTGCAATTCAATCTGGGCATCGATCTGGTTCGTTCCTGCTCCTTCCTTTGGCTTGTGCCTCAACCTGTTCCAGCCTATGGGGTTTTTATGATCTGATCAGCGCCATTCGATCTGCCATTGACCCTGTTCGATTCTACTCCTTTTCCTTGTGTGCCTCAA
>JBBBWG010016779.1:31663-74967 GCA_037176905.1 Azolla pinnata
CGCTCTCGATCGCAACATTCATCGGCAAAGTCCTCAACTCATGACCGCTTCTTATTCCCACCACATGCTACGCATGGAAAAAACGTTTTTTTTTCCTTGGCCTCTTGACTCGTATTTGCATCTTCATCGACCACTGTACAGAAAAAAAAAACAGAACAAGAAAACAAAAGCAGGCATTACGAGATGCTTGAACCGTTCTTTGTTTTAATTAAATCGGTGATGGCAACAAGGCCTCCTTTGTTTCACATCGGCTATTGTGTCACGTGATCAAAACTGTTTTCACTACTAAGCATTTTATGGTATTTCTCATCAGTGCATTTTCACTACTAAGCATTTTATGGGAATTATTAGCTACGTCTGTAATGTGAGAAGTATGGAAGTCTAGACGTTATACCTATTTTTTAGAATGTTATTATTCATGCAGTTATGGGTTCAAGTAATTAATGTTTTGAGAATTGAATATTAAGCCATTCAAGGTAGTTCAGGATCTACAGTTTTATGAAGCTTAACATCTCAAGATTATTGGAAACGTACTCATCTAATTTCTGTAGTTAATGGGATTGTAAGATAGATTTTCGATCCCTCTAAATGGCTATATCCGCCACCCATTATTTCATTGATCATTTTTAAGATTCCAATATGCCCTATGTATTGACTTTACGAATGTTTTATTCTTAATTAATGAAAGGATTCTTTCTTGGAAGAGAAAAAAAAAGCCTCGATCGCTCAACTTAACTTTGAGTTGAGACTTTTTATTTTCTTCAAATCAGATCTAATCCTCTCGATAAAGATGTTAAGGAGTTTTTTTCTTTTTGGGCACTGCAAGTGTTGGCAATTGAACAATTTCAAGTATTGTTGCCAAGAGAGCACTCAAATGATGTTAAGGACTTATATATTCTGCAATTCAAGGATTGTCAATTGAATGATTCCAAGTATTGTTGCCAAGAGAGCACTAAAATGTTTGGCTGTAATACTTTTGAACATTTAAACCCCTTGGCTATGAGCTCTCATTTCTCACATCTTCCCTAGAATGATCCTCTGCAACGGTTCCATATTTGTAGTATTATTCAGACAACATCTCCATATTTATTTGTGATAATGAATCAATAAGTAGCTCTAATAAAAGGTGGACATATTCAGGCAAGAGTGACATTTTATGTTGGCGTTTGTCCATCGATGAACATGTTTGTAACTAATTGATTTGGGGTAGACCACATCCAATGTGATAGGTCTCCGTGATTGATAATTTTTTTATACAATCTGAAGAAAGGCCCACAAGACAATTTCCACTTTTACGCATCAATCACAGGACATTCATAACAATTAGCAGCTAATAACAGTTAAGGGTTGTGATTAAAACTAGACCAGAAAGTCAACGTCTAACTCATCCATAAAGAGGAATAATGCATAGCAAAAGAACAAAGAATAAAACTCCTTTCCTATGCAACCTTTCTTGAACTTTCTTTTGGGCCACATGTTGGTTGGCATAGAATGCAAAATCAGCATGCAAATGAATTCTATAACATTATTTCAATACCATTTTATTATTTGGCACACATGCATCCTCATATCAGTTGACTAGAACCATTTAGGTGATTGGGAATCAATATGAGATTCGGATTAAGAATCATTTGATGAAGCAAATGAAATATAAAACTACAACGGGAAATCTAATGTCAAAATTAATGCATATAACAAGAAAATTCCCTGCAAATATCCAGATAATCTAGCCATTAACCATCTCTGATACTAACCTTGATAGTTATAACTGGTAATGCCGGGATTACTACAAAATTCCGATAGATTTTAATCCATCACACAAACACAAGAATATCCCTTTACGAACCTAGACAGCTTCACCTGCTTGCCACACAGTCTTCACTACACTGTCGACAGTTAATGCACTCAGCACGAAAACAAGTAATTGATTAGGATCGGAGAATACGATTGTAAGAAATTTTTAACAACAAGATTTTATGCCTGTTATTCCAATTTGCTTTGAGCATCAGTGCGAGGGGTTAAGAATCGGTGAGACAAATTTTCATTGCTGCAAATGAGCAAAAATACACAGAAGAGTCTATTTTTGAACATGAATTGAAATCAAGGCCAGATCAGCCCATTGCATATTTAAGGGTCCAATTCTTTGCAGTTGCTTCATATTTCGCCCGATCCGTTTTGTACATATGAGCTATCTCAGGTACCAGGGGATCATCAGGATTCGGATCTGTAAGGAGGGAGCATATCGAAAGCAAGACCTACATTCAAACGAATTGGAATATTCAAATGGGTCAGAATGATAAAAAAACGAGTCAGATTAAATTGAGATTCCAAATCTAACACGATCACTGCCATTGTTGCTATAGACAATGGGAAACTTTTAAGGGATCCTTCTTTGAAGGAATATTATGTTTGAATCATTTTTTTATTCTGATTTGAGGCGAATCTCCCACATTTTTGTAGTCAAAGGAGTCAGGTGAAGATATGATATAGGATACCTTCGAAATGGTGAGAGCAGGGCTCCATTGCTCCTTCAATATATCTAAGCATATGCTCCCATTGCTGTTGACATTGGGATGGAAGACCTTTGTCCGGAAGGATACCTTGTGAAATGCATGATTCCAAATTCATTTTTGTTGCCTTCCATTTATGCATGCATACATGCCTGTATCTATTTGAGAATATGTATACATAGATGAATGCATAGGTCTATCATATATAGTCCAAATACATGCATAAGTATATAGATATGCACACAAAGATCCACAAATCTATCCATATGCACAGCATACATCCATGACTATACATCTCAACATGCAAATGTTAATGTGCATGTGTATGTGTACAAGCTATATGTATGTCAATCTCTTTAACAAAAACATGTATAATATTGACATGAGAAAGATACCTTAGGGGGTTTGAAAGGGTAATCCGGAGGGAAATGAATTGAGACCAAAAACACACCAGACGAATATGGGCTATCTGGAGGACCCATTATCGTTGCTTGCCAATGGAACATATCATCAGCAACAGGCCCTACAAAAAAATATCCGCATCAAAACATATACACGCACACAAGCATATAGATGGTTATGCAAAGAGTATGGGAAGAAGAGAGAATTTCTAGCACACAAAACTACATTCTAAGATTTCTTGATTTCCATTGATGACACAAAACTACTTTTTAAATTTTCCCCGAAATTTGCTTGATCAAACATCATTCCTGTCTAGTCATTCAACAATTTCCGTAAAAGTATTATGGATCTCTTAAACAAAATATTATAGCCCCTTCATATTTTCTATATATAACCAATCTTTTTTTGGACTTTCATACCCCATTGTGTGTTCATTTAAGCATATGGTCGTCAATTGGCCCAAACATCCTGACTTTCTATTCATTTGATTTGATCTTTGTATGATAATTCAATACACTCTTTTTGGAGAAACTTTGGCAGTTTATCCTAAGAAATGTTAACATTACAAAATGTAGATATGCTTGCTCGAACACACGCATACATCATCCAAAATGACATGCAAACCATAGATTGGCATACACATATAGATAACAGCATAGAGAAATAGTACAAAAAATTGAATACATACATACATAAGCATACATATATAGGAATGCATATATGTACTTTTCCGTCTAGTGTCAATAGATATCTCATGTCATATATCAGCAATTCATGACCATGCTTCTCGTCATTAAATACCACTTCCTTATTTCAATGGAAAACGGACTATGTCTTCCGAATGAAATTTTGAACCACCCAAAGGTCATCAGATCTTCAACTAACAGCGGCTCAAATCGGAAATTAGTTCAATTTCCCCTTTCAGATCGTTTTCCGAGTTGAACAACAAATGCCATTCTGAAGACGTATCGTGATCTAAAAAAGGACGGCACGGGACTCCAGAGCTTGCAAGGAAAAAGACGGGTGGAAGGAAGAAATTTCACCTGCGCTACATGATGTCGGAGGGTCTTTCTGCAGGTCATTGAGCTCTTTCAGGATCCGCCGTGAGGCCATGCGAAGGACAGAATAGGGAGCAGCAAAAGAAAGAAAGGAACAAAAAGGAAGAAGGAGGAGAAGTTTGGGCAGATCTAAGACAAATTCCCTGAAGTGGGCGATGTTAGGGTTTGGGATGGAGGCAATTTGGGGTGTTCAGGAGGGGGAGGAGATGGAGGGGATGAAGAGAGATGGAGATGGAGGAAGGAAGAAAAATCGCCCAACAAAGGGGAATGGTCAAGGAAAGAAGAAGGTCGTTTTGGTGGGCGATTTGGCTAATGCCATTCTTATGAACAAAGAAAGAATTTCTATGCTTTGAGGGCATGTGTGCAATAAGGAATTTATACACTTAAGAACCGATTGCGGTGTTCTTCGTTCGTTGGGGGGTATAATCGTGCGATTTATCGAGCTTTCCGCATGGTGTTCTTCGAGTCATTGGGGGTATAATCGTGTGATTTATCAAGCTTTTCGTGCGGTGTTCTTCATTCGTTGGGGGCATAATCGTGTGATTTTATCGAACTTTCCGTGCTACTTCAATGATCGATGTGGTGGTGGTGGTGGGGGTGGTGGTGCTAATACTCTTCGACGACGTCAGATTCCGATCGGGCCTTGATTCTCAGAGCGATTCAGTCCTCATCGATTGATTCTGTTTTCGCCATGCCGGATCTACAGATCTATAGATCCATCTTCTCTCTTTCACGGCGTTTGGCTTTTTTTCTGCCAACTTGCGAAATCGAATCTGGCCCCAAGGTTTGCATCCTTGCTTTCTGAGAACCATGATCATGTGCTTGCCGGCTAAGCAAAACCTCCCTTCTTCTGACATCTGTTCATCTTCTGGATCAGGCATATGCCCCAACTCAGCAAGGACTTTGATGCTTGACGTTCGACTCAAGCCTGCTGCTTGCATTGCTTTTCAACCCACTACAACGTTCCGATACCCATCACAGCCGACATGAGGCGAATCCGATTCTACAACATCTTCCCATCTGCATAACAACCAAAGTCACCTATAGATGAATCTAATAGATGGACATCACAGCCATTATCTGGCCCGACCCGATGCATGGTCATGCACCACATGTATAATACACACAACGGGTTGAGTATCATATTGCAAGCATCTCTATTGCAAACTTTGTCGAAAATGACCCACTGAAACTTGTGTTTGAATTCTGTTGCGACAACAGGAAAGATTCATGCATTTGGCATACCTTCCATAAGTTGTGTTGCATACAATGTCTTGTTTACCACCCTTGCAAGGGAAGCATTTGCAAGTCGTGACAAGCCTTGATGCAAAAAGCTTTTTCTCCCTTGATCTGATTCACAACCTTACCTTTGAATGCAAGTAAGAATTAATCAGGTCTCTATGCTCGACAACGCTATTAATCAATTAGACATCATCATCATCATCTCAGTAAAAGACTATTTCATATCATGCTGGGCTCACCGCTTCAGTGTTATCCATCGGAAACACACCGCCATTCAACACTCGGTGAAAGATTAACCATGACAAAATGACAAAGAAGATATGCTATTGTAAGGACAGAATGGAAGGCAGATAAGGCTCAAAATCCTCATCTTTGCAAAAGTAGGAAAAGAAATTGCAAGGTCATCTTGCAAAATGGTCTACAATGACTGCTACTAATCAAGGAATTTGATGCTGGACCTCTAGATCGGCAATTAGCACAAAGGCTAGAGACACCGACTTTGAACAATCATCTGACATCTTTATTTAAGACAAAAGCAAAGATCATTACAATCTTGAAAAAAGGCCAAGAAAGTTGGCCTAGATGTCATGTGACTTTGTATATACACATTAGTTTCTGTATTTACTGATACAATAGGCATAACAGAAAGAAAGAACAAGATTGTACCTGTTGGCTTGGGTCCTTGATAAGTTAGTGTTTGAACTCCATCCCTCGGTCTCTTATTGAGAGAAAGAAAACAAATGTCGAAATAATTGTCTTCATATCCATTCAATGAACAGCTCTTCTATTCTTCTCATTCTTCTTCTTCTTCTTCTTCTTCTTCTTCTTCTTCTTCTTCTTCTTCTTCTTTGCACCAGCTGTAAGAGTCTGTCCAACAGATCAAGTCTCCAGTTCTTTTGCATGGCTTCTGCTCTTCTTATTTCATCACTAATTTCGAATCTTGAACATCTTCGAATGGTGTCTTTGCCTTTGGAAGTACTAGAATGCTGGTGAGAAAAAGTCTAAATGCTTCTGTTTTCCTCATAACTGCATTTCACATTACAACGGTCTCTAAATATCATGCCTTTGGGCTCTCAAGGGAACACTGATGAATTGTAGTTTCTATCACATTCTATTGGAGGCAGCTGTTGCATTTTCACCAGATTGCTTCATTTACTTCTGGATGTTCACTATATGACTGAATCTCTCGCCTCACTATGTGCTGGTTATATCCTTAGGAAAGATTATCAAAGGCATACCTTTGAGGCCCTATCATCGATGCAAGCTGCTTTCCATAGAAGCATCCATAGTAGGACTCCACAATTCATCACTTCAGGTGTGGTTTATAACTCTTTGTAGAATATCTAGAGATAAATCGGAGCAAGTTCTTTGCTTTTCTGTCTGGTGTAAGGCCAGCTTGTATCATTCTGTCATAAGTAAACAAAGCCTGCAAAAACTCAAGAACAGCCATTCAATAGAAATCATATGATCAAACATGGTGCACATGAGCTATCAGTGTTTCATACATAATTATACCTCTTCAAATTTTTTCGCATTGATGAAGCCCTTCATTAGCGTTGTGTATGTCACCAGATCAGGTTTGATTCCCTAATGAAGTCATCAAACATTCGCACATCAGTAACATCTACTTAACCAATGTTGCTCTTGAAACATAATAAATAGACAACAGCTTAACACTCAGAACTGTGCTCGTTTGCTTGTATTTGTTAATGTGCACATATGTTTAGACATAACTATGCTACAAGTAGTTTGAAGGCTGAAATGCTAGATACAAAGAGAGATATCTTGCAATGTGGAGTGCCATAGGGTGAGAACTCATGCTCATAATTACCTCATCTCAGTAACTAAGGAGGCCACCAAGTAGGTCAGCAAAAGACAAGCTGACAGTACTGAGGTGACACAAAAGACACATTTGGGAGCATGGGCATAAAATTTGTGTCAGACAAACGATATCTCAGTGTTACAAAGTTTTAAGATTGTGTGCATTGTAATTGGTTCTAATCTGTAGGACAAACAAGTCTTAACTCTACGCACGAAATCTTCGTTAGAATTTAAGTACCTTTGTGAGAACATAGTAGTGCCAACCTTCCTGTTCAGGTAAAATAATGTACTATGCATTTTAAGTGTTCCCCTTCGATAAAAGTACTGATACTAATGGACTTACATTTTGGTGCATGTATTCAAACACAGCTAGCCCCTCTTCTGGTTTGGCAGCTACACTGAAGGAGTTCAATATAGAATTTAGCATCACTATATTTGTCTCAATGCCATCTGCTTCCATTTTTTGGAAGACTGCCATAGCTTGCTCACAAAGCCCCTGTAATATGACCAAAAGGAAAACAGAAATGATAAGAGAAAGCACTCTAGCTTCAATCTGCCGTAAAATGTCAGAGTTGTCTTCAATTTTATAGACTATAAAGAAACAACACATCAAAATAAACAAAATCGCCCAAGTGATGAGATTTTATCAAAACGAAAATGCTTCCACTGGTACCTCAAGGTTACGAAACACATTTAAAGACTGAAGAAATTTTGGGCGATAGTATCTAATGGCATTCAGACTCGCCCATCATGTCTTAATCACAAACCATAATTCAGGATGCAGATAAAATAAGAAAATCTCTTCTGAATCAACCAAGGACATAAAAACAACCTATGCCACACCTCTTTTTCTACTGCTCAAAACCATGTCTTCCATAACCTTCTGTTCCTCAATTGCCAGTATCTAATAGCATGCCTCAGCTAAAGCAGGCCCTTATGGCTCTTCACTCAAATGGGATGCCATGTAGCGAGCACCCTCACCACAACCTCAATGTATATCCTGCTGGGCATAGTCATGGACATATAGAGAGTTACATACTACAGAAAAAGAGGCCTGGGCTAGGTGACTGTATCGACTTGCCAGATAACATGCAGGTTCTGATATAAAAGTGCAAACCACTTGTTTTGATCAACTAGCTTCATCTGATTTATTCTGCACTTCTAGTTACGTATACGAAAGAATCTGATGAAAACCCCTTTACCCTTGCCTTATCTTCTAGTAGCAAAATGCACGATACCGAATTCATCATCTCTCTTCCACCATTCTATGCAATGATGAAAATGATCAGCCACAGATAGCATAGATACTATTCCTTTTGGGAGGGTGGTTATTCATAACCATGAAATTCACAGCATTAGCATCTTAAGCAGAAATTACCTGGCCTCAATTACGCACAGGATCCACCCATGGAGTGTATAAGAGCATCTTGATATGTCTAATTCTGGCATTCAAGTTCCACAACGAGAACAGTGAAAGTTTTGCTTACCTCCATAATCTAGTTAGGGCTAATTTTCGGAACTAGTATTGAAACATGGAGCTCAAACAGCTCTCCCATCAACCACAATGGTAAAACAATTCTCTTAGAGAACACTCAACATTTCTGTCGAGCATTTCTAGCAACCCCAAAGCTGATTTTCAAACTCTTTATGAGAAGCACGCCTTTCTCATGCTGTCAGAAGCCACATTTCCAAGACACATGTGTATAACTTCAAATGACTTTGCTTAAGGGTTTAGCCTTTACTTTGGGGTGACTTTATGAATAGCAGAGCTTCACAAGAGAAAACTATGACAAAAAAATCAAAGGAAGACATATTCTTATCCTGATGCTTATGGCATTTGCCTCATCCAAGCAGAGACCATTGGCCATGCCATGTCCTCTTAATTTTCAGAGGAGCAATAGGACTTATTCAATAGATCCATGAAACAAGGACTTATACCTCATAACAAATCAATGGATGCAAGAATGTGCATATCCTGGAACATAAGTAAATATCTTTCTAGCATAAGGCTGGTTCACTATAATCTAAAGCAAGAATGGCAAAGAGAAGAATGTTATATACGACAAGTAATTACAAGAAACACATCGAACAACCATTCACGTGCAGCATTGCAACGAAGTACCTGCAAACTCCATAACACGAAATGTCACTGTCTTCATAATGGATAACATGATCAATAGCTAACATATCTGTTGTTATCAAATGCATGCCAAAATATAGACCATAATGGAACCCAACTGATTACCAAGCCCATCTTTTCAAGCGGTGACCAGTTATAGAGATGAAAATAGAAAACAATGGCATAGAGCAAAACCCCAATAAAGAAGTACTAGGAAACAAGTGCCCAACTGTAGCAGTGTCATCAGCATGGAAATTTTGAATGTATAGATAGCAAGGAAAACCCAATATTCAAGCATCTCCCTCACAGGAAATAGGTCATGTTGAAGAGCAGCATTGAACATTTAAAGTAAACATGCATGCAAACACATAAACTAAAGAAAAGCTGGAAATTTAACAAAAGTATAGCATACGCATACAAGAATACAAAATAAAACATATACCTGTCGAGCATATGCATTTGCCAGTGCACAGTACACGCTTGGTTCGGGTTTTGTGGATTGAGTCCTCATCATCTCCAAACACTCGAAGGCATCCTGAAATCTCCTCGATTGACCATATATATCAACTAACGTCGTATATGTAATGGTATTCGCAACCAACCCACTCCTCTTCATATCATCAAGAATACTCTTCAAGTCTTTCCAAAGCCTAAGGCGTCCGAGGTAATCTATCAATATATTATAAGTGTGCGAGCTGGGTTTTAATCCTTCTGACTTCATCGAAGCAAAGATTTGCAGTGCTTTCCTCGTCTCACCAGCCCTAAAGTGGCATTCGATAAGTGAATTCCATGTTACTACATCAGGCTCTATGCCTTCGGATCTCATCTTCACAAATATTTCGCGTGCCTTTTCAGCTTTCCGATGCTTGCCAAACGTATCTATGGCGATATTATAAACATGCCTGTTCGGACGAATGCCTTCCTCTTCCATTCTACTTAAGGTTTTCATGGCACTTACCCACCGACCCGCCCCTTTGAAGGCAGTCATTAATCTACCATATATGAATGCATCAGGTCGTAAACCATTACCTTCCATCTCTTGGAATAAAGACCAAGCTTTCTCTAACTCTCCAGCGTTTACTCGATAATCAATGAGTATACTATATGTCTGCTCATTTGGTTCTACATTGTCCTCCACCATGCAGGTCCTCATCACTTCTTCTGCTAAATCTAATTGTCCTTTCCTTGCATAACCTTTTATCAGTGTATTGTATGTTCTAAGGTTCGGCAACCGGCCATAGCCTTTCATCTCCTTGAGAATGCCATGTGCTTCATTCATCCTCCCCGAATGACACAATGCAAACATGATGAAAGTATAGACAGTTGCATTTGGAACGAATCCGCCATTCTTCATATCTTTCAAGAGCCGTAAGCTTTGTTCTGCATCCGCTGAACCAGCTACGGCATAGGTCACATCATTGTAAAGCTTTTCATCAAAATGTATTCGATCTTCAAGCATATGCTCATAGAGCTTCATAATGTCCTGGCTTGGCAACTTCTTTCTGATGCATGCTTGCAATGCAAATGTATAGTGAACATGGTCTGGCCTCATCCCCGCTTGTCTCATCTTTTTTACAAAGATAAGCAATCGGGAATACTCCTTTGCCTTCCAACAAATCTTGATCAATGCATCGTATGTCTGATATCCTTTCATTTCTAATTGCTCTGCGAAAGACAATGCTTCAGAAAACCTTTCATTTCTACCAAGCCCTTCGATAATCGCGGCAAACAGGTCATCATAAAAGACCTTGAACCTGTGTTTTCTTATCCAGTTAAGAAGATTAATGGCTGTTCGAGATTCCCTATTCCTGCACAAGGCTTTCAGAAGTGTTACCCACAGGTTATGAGGAACCTTCTTGTATTTCATAGCGAGACCAACCTCGTACGAATCCTTCTGATCAGAAGAAAGAAACCGAAATCTTTTGTCTCCTCCCATAACGTAGGATGATCTTAATTGCTTCGCAAGGTCTGAAATTGCATCGGTCGCCTGGTCTAACGCTTCACCTGCAAACATATCCGAATCCACAGCCCCATCAGTACCATCTTTTTGAGACGCAACTTCCTCTCCTTGGCCTTCCGCTTCTTCAGGTATAGGGATTTCTGTCGCACTTAATCCCCCTTCTGCTTCAGCTTCTGCATCCGTTTCTGCTCCAACTTCTGTTTCTGTTTCCGTTTCCGTTTCTTCAGTTGCTTCCGATCCATAAGAATCCTGAACAAACCGAACAAGTTCTGGGAAATCCCACTGTTCCTGACCGAAGGCGGGATGAGCTCCAGGCAATTCGGACGAGGAAGTGGGAGCAGCAGAAGCATGCGCCGATGCGGAGGGCAAGTAACGGCGGCGGCGGAGGAGGAGGAGTAGGGGGGAGCCCACGGGGGGCGAAGATGCAGGGAGGAATGGATGAGGAAAGACAGGGGGGAAGCTGTGGGGCATGCGAGGAAGGGCGATGGCGCGGAGGTTCACGGGGAGGTCGAGCAGAGGCGCCATAGCCACGAAGCAGAAGAAGAAGAAGAAGAAGGCGCAAGTGAACCAGGATTGAAAAACCGGGGTTGAAACTTAACCATGGTTAACTAACCCTGCAGTTTTCCCCTAATTCTAACCGATGCCCTTAGTGAAGGATAGATATACTCTAAGAGTTGGAAGACTCTATCTAGACCCAAAGCCCAGACAGAGTTTTTTTGCTAAATTCGCCATGAACAACAACATAACCGGCCATGGAAATTAGGGTTTTTCGTCGATACCAATGTCCCCAGATAGACATCGCCACCGATCTCCGTTCCCTAGTTCATCAGACGATATAGATCGGCAAGATCTCCGTCTCCTAGTTCATCAGACGATATAGATCGACAAGATCTTCGTCTCCTAGTTCATCAGACGATTATAGACCGACAAGAACTGGCTAGACAAGTTTCTGTGGTTTCGCAATATCGACAACCTTGCAAGAAATAGCGTACGGCGAATGGACGAATGGAAACGCCGATGTGGATACTACAAAATATAGATTCCTTGCCTTTCCGAAAAACATTGAGAAGGGTTTTAGGGTTTGGGATCTAGTTAGTGTCCACTCTCTCGCTCTCTCTCTCTCTCCTTCCATGCTGGACTTATTGTTCCATTCTCGAATGCGAATGCATGTATAAGAATGCAAATGTTATGAGCTATTCGTACAACACTATGTGAAGCCGCTTCGAACGGGAGTCGAGAATTCCACGATGCGAGAGTGGCAGCAACCGAATGCCCCGATGCCAAACAGCACGACATCTAGCGTTCTTGTGATCATACCTTGATTCGAACTATCGATCGATCGAACAATCATACCCTCTTCGCACTTTGGAGTTATGATCGATCATACCTCGCTCGCGTCGTCAACACCCTCCATCCGATCAGACAACACAAGCAAACGTGAATCGGATTGAACCCGGAGTTTCTAAGAGCCGCCGTTGCATTCGCATTTGGATCGTTACAACGCATAAAAATGCAACCGAGGGGAAAAAATAATAAGGGTAATGGCAGGTTCGCAGTAGCAAAAAGCGATCGATCGATCGATCGATCCTCTCGATCTCGATCTTGACCTCGATCCCGATCTCAACCTTGACCTCGATCCCAATCTCGATCTTGACCTCAATCCCGATCTTGATCTCGATCAACAAAGCAATTAGAGATGGACGGGAGCTCGGAGAGAAAGAGATCTCTAGGGGCTCGGCTCAGCGGCGGTTTCACACCTGGTGCTGCCGCCGACTTTCATGACGTCCACACTGCCGCACAACGGCCAACACTTGGCCTTGAAGCACCTGAAGTCACAAAATCTATGGCCATCAATTCACCACCAAAAACATGCATATAGATACATATGTATATATATATAGATGTATATGAAGCACATTCTATCGCCTAGTTTTAGACATTGACACTCGATTAATTGACTAGCGACAACCCGGGGAATCGCGAACTCAATTAAGATTAAAATCGATCGATCGATTGGCATTCATGATTAACACCAAATTAGCACGTCGATCAATCGATTAGATTCCCTAGTTTATACAACCTTGTGTTAATCGAATAGAGTAAGGGAATCGAATCGGAAAGAAATTGATTGATCGATCGGCATTCATGATTAACACCAAATTAGCGCGTCGGTCGATCGGTCGATTAGATTCCCAAGTTTTGGGAATCCGACCTTTTGTGAATCGAATCGAGTAAGGGAATCGAGTCGGAAAAGAAAACCGATCGATTAGGGTTTTAGGGTTAGGGTTAGGGTTACGGTTTTAGGGTTAGGGTTAGGGTTAGGGTTTAGGGTTTAGGGTTTTAGGGTTAGGGTTAGGGTTTAGGGTTTTAGGGTTAGGGTTTATACCTAGAGGTTCGTACGACGTGGGCGCATGTGGCCTTGCAGCAGCGCCGCCCGTCCCTTGCGCTGTCCATGGCATCCTTCGCACAGTTGCTGCAGTACAGCTTCGCGCACACCTGCGAAAACAGAACAGAGAGGCTTCTTCACGCTCGATGAATTGCTAGGGTTTAGGGTTTAGGGTTTAGGGTTTAGGGTTCAGAGACGCTGCTTCACGCTCGCTTTGCTGCTCTTTTCGTCTGATTCCCGGAGCAGATGTTGCTTACCGTGCATTTGGATTTGAAGAAGACGGTGTAGGACGCGCACGACGAGCATTGGCTCGACGGATGAACCCTGCTGCTGCTGCTGCTGCTAGTGCTGATCGCGGCGCTGGGCCTGTGAAGCAGTTGATCGGGCTTTGATCTGCTCGCCATAGCCGATCTCTTCGCGTTGTTTGAGCGCCCAACAGAGGAGGAAGACGATGACGATGGCGCTCCTGCTGCTGCTGCTGATGATGAGGAGGAGGAGGAATCCGCAGGCGCAGGTGCAAGCGCAGCAGAAGAAGATGAAGAAGAAGAAGAAGAAGAAGAAATGGAAGCAGAGCTTGCTGTGCTTATCGCCCTAAACCCTAAACCGGCAAAGAAGCGGCAGGAGATGGCGAGCTTGCACCTCGGCTGATTCCTCGCCGAGCTCGACCACGACAGCGATGGCGGCCTGCAATTGCCGTTCCTCGACGACGACGACGACGACGACGGAGCAGAAGAAGATGATGATGATGATGATGCTGACGATGATGATAATGGTACCAGGAACCCTGCCCTCTTCTTCCTCTTCTTCATCTGCTTCTTGCTCGCCCCTCTGCCGCTGTTGCTGCTTCTGCTGCTGCTACGATTCAACCTCTGATTCTTGCTCCCCATTCTCCCTTCGCCATCGCCATCGCCTTCGCCATCGCCGCCGTTTGCGTAGCCCTGCATGAGCCTCGCCCCTTCATCGCACTCCGCCTGCGACGCTCGCTTCCCCTCTACATCTGCCGTCGGCGATGGCGGCACCATCGCCGGCTGCTCTGAAGCATCTCCTGCTGCTCTTCCCGCTGCTGCTGCTGCTGCTGCTGCTCCATCGTCTCCTTCTCCCCCGCCATCGCCGCCGCTCTCCTGCAGACCCCGGCCCAGAAGAGAGCGCTGGGCGTCGACGATGTCCCGCAGCGAGAGGTCGTAGGCCCCCTCCGCGAGGGCCTCGTAGAGGCGCTGCAGCTCCAGCTTGGCCTGCAAGAACGACGGCGGCGCAGCAGAAGCGGGCGCGGAAGAGGAAGGGTAAGCAGTGGAGCCCGGGCGCCATGGCCGGGCGGGAGAATCGGGCGGCGAGTCGAGGGGCGAGACGTAGGTAGAGAAGAGGGGCGGGGAAGAGGAAGAAGAAGACGTCGAAGATGAAGATGAAGATGAAGATGATGGCGATGGAGAGGTGGAGGAGGGGGAAGGTCGGACATGGTGGGAAGCATCCATGGCGGTGGAAGAAACAGCAGCAGCAGCAGCAGCAGAAGAAGAAGAAGAAGAAGAGAAGCTTGGAGCAGGAAGCAGAAGAGAAGCGGGATATGTCCTCTGAGCCCCGAACGAAGGATCAATTGGAGAAGGACGCTGCAGCAGATGAATGAGGGAGGAAGAAGAAGAAGAAAGAAGAAGAAAGAAGAAGAAGCAGACGATGGAGATGGAGAAGATGAAGCAGAAGAGTCACAGAAGAACTTGATCCGCCATAGCCAGCAGCCTGCAGCAGAGAGAGAGTCGCCACCTCGCGCTCTTCAATTCTCTTCTTCTTCTTCTTCTTCTTCTTCTTCTTTTGCAGGTTTTTGTATATAAATTATCGGAGGCGAACGAATTATTTATCGTATTTTTGCAGAAACTGAATCGCATCAAATTCATTACGTAATATGATAAAACTTATTATCCTTCTTCGGGAAATTACCCAAAAAATATCTTCACAAAACCATAAATTATATCTTACTTAGCTCTAAAGATTAACGCTCGATTGATTGATTAACAGCGAATCAATCAATTAATCGTGAGCCCAATTAGCGTCGAATTAATTTATTTATCAGCACCAAATTAGCGTTTCGAATCGATCGATTAGTTCGGAAACTTGCTAACTTATGTTAATCGATTGTAGCAAAAGCGAGTCAATTAAGATCAATTTGTGGGGAAACGGTTAGGAGCAAAATCATTTGACATCATGCTTACAGAATTAATGGGGTGTTAATTTTTCAATGGAAGATGAGAGTAGACATTAATTTGTAATTGTTGTGTTTGAGTAGGGGCTAATTAAAATATATTTTATAATTTTGTTAGGCGTTTTTTATTCGTTCTCCCTCACTATTATTAATTATTATTATTATTATTGGAGCTATTTACTGAGCCGAGATTGTTTTTTTTTCGTGTGCTCGCATAATCCGGAAATTAAATAATATTTTTTGTTTTTTTCGGGGAGCATTTATATTTTCGCCTTCTTTTCGGTTTTTTCCCCCCGCCCCTTTATTTATTTATTTATGTTTTTGTAGCGCTCTTTTTTTTCAGCTAGAAAACGGAGCTCGGAAAATCATTAATTGAAGATGGAAAGAATGAAAAGAATAAAATTGCGAAATCGGTTAAAAACAATGATAATAAGAGGGAATTAATTTACTGGGGGGCGGATTCTGGTTAGAAAAGAGTATAAAACTCGATTCGAAAATTAGGATAATAAAACAAAGTGAAATAGATACGCAGGGAATATTATATTATCACGCTATTATCATTCATGATCACGATTATTATTTTTATTACTTTTTATATTAATTTATTTGTTTATTTATTTATTCTTATTGTTGTTATTATGGATTTGGGCGGACAGACTCGCCCCAAGTGTGAACACGACCGGGAGGCGGCACACACAATATTTTTCAAAATTTTTTTAAATTTCTAAAAATACGTTTTCCAGAAAAACAAAACATATAACCACAATACTTGGAAGTTGGAACCCGAAATATTCTCCAACTCTTATCTATTTTACTTAATCTTTTAATAATTATCGTTGCTATTATTATTATATTCCTATTATGAAACGCATGCCATTAAAAATATCAGCAATTTAAATCATTACTATAATATAGTAGCGGTTGTTGTTATTATGATACTTTAATACCATGGTTCTATTATTATGATCACTTTTGGGGAATTCCTAATCCTAATCCCTAAACCCTAACCCTTAATGTTTCCTCTTTAGTCGCTCTAGATGTTTATAACTATTTAATCACGACTTCCCACGCTTGTGATGAAACTTTTTCCAGAACAAGAGGTTGCCAATTGTTTTTGTATAGCAAGGCTCAAGGTATCACTTGAAGCAAAAAAAACCTATCATTGGAGAGAACGTTGGGGTATCAAGTTTTCTTATAAGCAGCAAGAAACATACATATGCCATTCTGTGATTAATTGCAACAGTGAGAAAGTAAATTCTCTCAATTGTACATGTACTTCATCATCCCACTAATAAAACATCTTTTATTTTGGAGAAAAATATAAAGAGTTCATCTAGGCATCTAGGATCTTCTTCTCCATGGCAACATTAGAGTTGCCATGCATGGCCCAATTGGTCCAAATTTTGGAAAGATAACCTTGGAAGAACATGTGAATTGTCCGTGCCAAGCATAATCAAATACATTTCACTACAGGCTTTGTATGCATACTACATATACATTTACATAAATATACACACACACACATATATATATCCATACGTACATCTAACTATGAATGCATGCATATAGACATATTCATAAATATGTGTGTACAATATAAATGTATACACACATAGTCAGGTGAATATGCATGTATGAATCATGAATGGATAGAGCATACTATAATATAGTTAGGCAGGAGCAAAGCAGAGCAAATCTAGGGTTGAAGACAAGATATTGAGAGGTAAGTAGAATGTAGAAGATAGATAAAACTAATTATTATCTAATTTTATAATTAGTGTTGTCCACCTTGATTAAAATAAAGTTGAACCCTTGTATTTATATAAATCTAATGGGTCCTAAATATATAAACTCAAGTTAAAGCTTCTAGAAAGTTTTAGAGCTTTCTATAATATGAGAAGTATATATATTAAAGGTATATGTGTTGGTGCTTACATTATGATTCTACTATTTTATTACATAGAAAAGCGTTATTTTATTACATCAATAACATTTTGTCTATAAAACATGTGGTTGCTCCAAAATCGAGAAACGTTGAGGACTCAATTGAATTAGACCTGAAATGGATACTTACCCGGAAAAGAAAATCATATGAAGATGTAATGGAACTTTGAGAGCAACATGAATTCAAGTTGTTTGATCGCATGGCTTTTATTGTAGTTAGACACATTCGTTTTTCGATTGTTGGGGCAATCTAGTTGTAGAAAATTGTCGTCAACCATTTTTTATTACGTAGAAAACGAATTAAACGGGTAGAAGTGCTATAATCTAAACACAATCTATCGGTTCGTCAAAACCTTCGTTCAACCTTTGTGAGTGGGGCTCGAGCTTGGTCAATTTCCATCAGCACAAGGTCATTGGATGACTATGTTGGAGGGGTTCTCGAAATGGGTTATCACTTTAATGTTGCTCGTTCCTCTTGATTAAACTCAAAAAATCGGTTGTCAGAACTAGCTACTTGCGTGATGGCTTATGACAAGGAAATAGGTTTCGGGAAGTTGAGTAATAGATTTTTAACATCATTTCGAAGGCCTCAACAAAAATAGTCGTAGAGAGCACTTGGTCATCCCACCGAACATCACATGCTAACACATACCTTGATGTAATAAATAAAGTTTAGTGATGAGTGGTCGACGTCGATCCGTATCTCCAAATGTTGTTTCGAACTTACCCAAAAAGGCAAGAAAGATTTGTAGAAGTGATGATGATGTTTCGACCAATGGTGCAAACCCAACTTGCGTAGCTCCTGTCCTAGTGAGTCCAACTTTACGAAAGTCATTCGAATGTCGTTAGGGTTGTACTTGAATAATAAGCTTGATCTGATTTATGAACCCTCGGAAGCACGCCCTCATGCCATCAAACTTGTCAAGCAAACTAACATTTGGCTCTAAGCTTGTAGTGGGATGGAGAGGAGTCGGAGAAAGGGTTTATGAGGGACCAAGCTCTACAAGCAAAAGATTTGTTGATGCATGAATTTTTCCAACAATTTTCTAAAATTTGGGGCAATGTATGAAATTGATTGCAATTTGACTTGAATCTATAATGAATTTTGTGAAATCTACAAATTTCGTTCAGAATTTTGTGAAATCTGTCATAAATTGTGGAAATAAGGTGTATAAATTAGAATTTGTCAAAAAGATGTATGAGATTTATCAGAATTTGATGTAAATCTATTCAGAATTTTGTGAAATCTGTAAATTTCGTTCATAATTTTGTGAAATATTTCATAAATTGTTAAAATATTATATATAAATCAAAATTTGTGAGAAATTTGGGGCAATGCATGAAATTTATCAGAATTTAACTAGAATCTACCTTGGAAATTCGTGAAATCTGTCATAAATTGTTGGAATAAGTTGGTATATAAATCAAAATTTGTCAAAAAGATGTTTGAAATTGGGGCAATGTATGAAATTTATCAGAATTTGACGTAAATCTATTTAGAATATTCTGAAATTTGTAAATTTCATTCTGAATTTTGTGAAATTATTCATAAATTGTCAAAATATTTTATATAAATCTGAATTTGTGAGAACTCTATCTGAAATTTGGGGCAATGTATGAAATTGATCAGAATTCGACCCGAATGTATATTGAATATTGTGAAATCTGCAAATTTACACTAGAATTTTGTGAAATATGTCATAAACTATCGAAATAAGGTATATAGATTAGAATCTATCAAAAAGATGTTTGAAATTTGGGGCAATATGTGAAATTTATCAAAATTTGTCAATAATCTATTTAGAATATTGTGAAATTTGTAAATTTCGTTCAAAATTTTGTGAAATCTTTTATAAATTGTCGGAATATTTCGCATGAACTTGAATTTTTGAGGAAGCTATCTAAAAATTGGGGCAGTGGATGAAATTTATTAGATTTGACATGACTATGTACTGTTAACTTTTGTGAAATTTGCAAATTTCATTCAAAATTTTGTGAAATTTGTCACAAATTGTCAATATAATGCGTATAAATCAAAATTTGTCTAAAAATTGTCTGAAATTTGGGCCCATGTATGAAATTTATCAAAATTTGATGTAAATCTGTTCAGAATTTTGTGAAAACTGCAAATTTTGTTTAAAATTTTGTGAAATCTGTCATAAACTGTTGAAATATCCTATATAAAGTTAGAATTTCTGAGTAAACTATCTAAAATTTGGGGCAATGCATGAAATTTATGAAATGTTGACCTAAACTTGTTTAGAATTTCGTGAAACATGTCAGAAACTTTCGGAATTTTGTATAAATATGTTAACATTCTACTATTTTGTATAAATTTATTGTAATTTGGGTATATTGTATAAATTTGTGCTAAGTCTAGTATAGATCTGGTAATTTTTATAAATATGTTAAAGGTCTGATATTATTATCTAAATATGTTGTAATTTTGGTATTTTGTATAAATCTATCATAATATTAGTCTTTTGTATCATTTTGGTATATTGTATATATATGTTATAAGTCTAGTATAAATATGGTATTTTGTATACATCTGCTATAATTTTTGTATTTTGTATAAATCTGTTATAATTCTGGTTTTTATCAGGTATAATTCTGTATAATTTGTCCACATTTTGGAATTCTTTCAAAAATCGGAATCTGTCAATTTCTAAACCCTAAACTTGTCGAGTACTTTCAGATGTTTGTCTGTAAATAACCTTTCTGGTAGTTTGAACCACTAAAGCTCTTTCGTGAGAATAGAGTTTGAATTAGACAAATGGCTGATAGATCACCACTTCTTCTCCCACTCAACACTAAGTGGCATGCATATCATACCATGAGAGAATGGTAGCATCAAATGTCAGCTCACTTTGCTGGTATGCCATTAGCAGGGGAGATGGAACTGTATATGGCTTGGCATCCACCTTTGGTCCCATTGGTGAGGGATCGACAGACATCATCTGATGCGAGCTTGGCCACCACTCCTGGTATACAGACACCCTACACAGCAAGGAGCATGACCCTAGATGGGCCAACCCCACGAGACAAGCCATGGGTTGTCGTACGACATGACGGGCGACAACATCGCTTGTCTACTGACTCAACTGCAAGGAGCCCAACTATGCCTCCCTCATACTTTCAGCCTTGGATTGGTGCCAATTCATCTGAAATGTCCTCGTGGCCGACGTCCCCAAGGTCAACCTCTATATCATCGAGTCACATGAGCCTTGCCTCGACCCACACCAAATCTAGCCTAGCTTATATGCACATGCGAGCCTCTCTCATTGTTCGGGACGTGGACGTGGACATCGTGGGTGTTGCGGAGGGGATGATGATGTGGATGGGAGCGTCCCTATTTCTACTTTTAGAGATGATCGTGCCGGTCATGTTGATGTTGGCAGATCATTCTACACCCTCAACAGCAGTGGGGCGATTGTAACGGATCGCTCTAGTCGAGGTGCCCGATGATACCTCCTAGAGATGGTAACAGTTCAAGTCCGGAATGTCTATCACCTCGCAACATATAGAGATGAGGCAATCAAGCAAATCATATCAGCATTCCACTCTTGGTTCCCCATGGCAAAGTACATTGTAGTGAGCTCGCTTTGGTTTTTTCGAACCATACACTTGCATATTGCAAATCGTCGGAGCAGTTACACGAGAGCTGCTCAGGCAGTAGTAGACAAGGAGGTAGTTGGCTTACCACCACGATTAGATAGTGGGCAGCATCGGAACTATCACGATTGTGAGTGGAGGGTGGCCTTGGAATGGGGGGTGTCAGAACGCAGTGCTCAACATGTCAATGCATGTGCGACCCAAATTGCTTTACATGGTGCAATGAGATAGGGTAGCGGAGGTGCTTCGGCTTTTAGGGTGGAATTTGTAATTATCTCGATAAATATTCACAACCGTTCTCTTTAATTACGGACGACCAGCTTATTCTAGGTTTAGGGATACCGCTTGAGCTGCCAGGCAATAGTGTTGATTTGCAAGTAAGTGAATGTCACGGAGAGATAATAGAACGATGAGGCTAGCAAATTTAAGGGATATTGACACGGAAGAATAATAAGAACAAGAGGGTGGGTGTATGAATTAGAAGGCTCCGTAACTGGTGTTGTTCACCTTGATTGTAATCTAGGTGAACACACATATTTATACAAGTTCTGAGATCGAATATCTCTAGAATATACTCAAGAATATCTGTAGAATATTCTAGGCTAGAATATCTCTAGAATATGCCTAAGTATATCTATAGAATATACTCAAGACTAGAATACGACTAACTCATACAATACGAATAAGTTCATACACGATTCTTGTATATCCATGTGGTTTATTTTAACATAGCACCATCTTCTATATCCATGTGGTTTATCTTAGCATAGCACCATGTTGTGTGCCTCAAAGGTTAGAGGTTTGAGTCGAGATTCTGACAGTGAAGGTGTAGCAGTTCCTCGAGAGCTCGAGTAAAACCCTGAGCTAAGTGGCGTTTCATTACCTATGTACATTGAGGCGATACATACTGATCCCTGCTCTGGTAATCTATCACTAGGGTTAAATATTTACGACAATAATAGCCTTATTGAGTTTTGTACGTCTCCGTAAACATTTTAGGGTTTCTTGTCTGACTTTAGTTGATTTGTATCTTCATTGACAACAAACATTTTGTGATTTTAATATATTTCTAGTTTTAATTTTAATTTTATAATTTTATTATTTTAAAGTATGAGTCAACCTATTCAGTTACTTGCAACAAAATATTGTAGTAAATACACAGTAAAATAGCGATAAAAATTAGCAAAGTAGTAGCAAACGAACAACAAACATCCAACTATTTGTCAGTAAACATACAGTAAATTTGCAACAAACGCGCAATAAATAAGCATCAAAACCTCCAGTAAATGAGCGGTAAATTAGTTGTTCAAATGCGTCAAAATTTGCAGTAAATAAGAGTCAAATTTGCAGTAAACCTTACATCAAATCTGCGGTAAATCTCATGTCAAATTTGTAGTAAATCTCACGTCAAATTATGCAATAAACGTCGCGTCAAATATGCAGCAAATATCGCATCCACTATATAGTCATACATGCATCAAATTTGCAATAAAACTCACGTCTAATAAGCAGTAAATGTTGCGTCAAAATTGCAACAAAAATCATGTCAAACTTGTAGTAAACCTTGCATCAAAGTTAAGAGTAAAGCTAGTGTCAAATAAACAATAAATCAAGCATCAAATGTGCAATAAAGTCGTGTCATTTGTGCATCAAAGATGTAATAAACATTGCATATAATTAGTAGTAAATTTAGTGAAATTTGTAGTAAAAGTATGTCTAATATACAGTAAACTAGGCGTCGAACTAGTTGTAAAACTTGCGTCAAAGTTGTAGTAAGACTTGCGTCGAATCCACAGTAAAACGCGCGTCAAGGTTGCAATAACTAGAGCGTTGTCGCGAAATTACGACGTGGATACATGAACGTTGAGGCAGGACCTCAGGGCCTTCGACCAAAGAATACTAGAATCGTGCATTTCATTTATCGGAATAGTTGAAATGAATAAAATTTAATAATAACCATTAACAATAGAAAAGAGATTACAAACTATCCCCAATATTAGGTTCACAAGGCTTCCCCGATTGAAAAAGCTTTAGATTAGGGTTTTTCAGAGTTTAGGAGAGAGAGAAAATTAGGGTTTGATGGACAAATTTGGGAGAGAGAGCCTTTTCCCCTTTAGCTAATTTTAAGAGTCTCCTTCCTTCCAGATTAGGGTTCGTCGGGTCTCCAGAGATGGCTTTTTCCCTTTAGCTAATTTTAGGAGTCGTCACCGTATTCGTATCCGCACAGTCGCCTGCCGTATTCGTATGCACTTTCGCTGAGTTCGTCCACACACGGCCGAACTCGTCTGTCCGCACTCGTCTGTGCATACAGTCTGCACTCGTCCGGATAAGGTTTGTACTCGTTTCCGAAAAATTACAAAATGTGGATGCACCGCATCGAACACTACTAAAAGTCGCCGTTCATACAAAGCACCCTGAACAACACAAATAAAAATTTTGTTTTAAGGACTACTTATATTCTGCTAGATCTGAACTTTGCTTACTCATGTGGGATATCGCATTTTCCCGCCTTGCTAAGTCTTCTAACTTCATTCATCTATAACTTTCAACGTACTTGCTCGATTCACATGCCGTAAAATACTTTTGGAAGCTCTTACGAACCTTAATCTCGCCACACCAAACTGTTAAGCTAATATAAAATTATTATGTTTCATATCGTGTGTGAAGAGACACACGACAGCGTCAAACACAGTAAATCTTGTGTCAAACAAGTAGTTATAGATGCATCAAAACTTGCGATAAAAGGTCTAGTAAATTCGCGGGAAAGGGCGCATCTACAGTCGCGGTAAAAGAGCGACAAATATTTTGTCATTTACCACAATTTTTAATGAAACTTTGCTGAATAAATTTCGCAGTGAACAATGCATCAAACACGACAATACCTTGTAGTGGAACAATCAGATAGTGACTTTTATATATCAATGACACAATCCCCTCGTTTGATGACGAGTTCCACGAGTCGCAATGTTATAGTTATTATTTGATTAGTCTAAATATCAATGGTAAAAATCTGCAACGATTTCTGGGGCATTAGTGAGAGTTTTTTGCGTAGGTTCCCATGTTTGATCATTAGGGGAGTAGTTTACCGATCTACCAGATAATATAATTTCTTATGTATGACTTTGGAGTCTAAAATAACTTCGAATTCGTACTTAGGTCTATCAAGAAGTTATATTAATGGTGGTGGCAGTGGAACAATCCAGTTAATAATAGAATTGGTTGCACATGGTTCCACTAATGAAACGTGAAAGATTGGATGAAGATGCATATGAGACGGGAGGTCAAGGTGAAAACTAACATCATTGACCCCACTAGATATGACAAACGGTCCCAAATGAGGTCCCAAATGACAAACTTGATCATCAACCAAAGAGGATAATACCCGATGTTTCCGAAAAATGGAGAATATCGTGTTAAAAGAGTACACTGAGTTGTATGAAAACATCAACCCAATTATCTTGTTGGTAATTAATGAAACAACGGAGATATTGTTCCAAAGTTTGATTGGTACACTCCGTCTTATCATCAATTTCTGGATGGTAACTAGATAATAACTTACAGGAGAATCCAAGCAACTTGAGTAAGTGTTTCTAGAACATCAAAATGAATTGTAAACCATGATCACTACTAATATCAACTTATATAGTTTATGTCAAATCACGCATACTCGCCACTTGGCATGCATGTGGGCATGCCACTTGGTGTGAACCCAAAAGACAACGACAAGCTGGTTAACAGATCTCGGAATATTACTTTAGTATTATACAATTATTAATGATATATATATTTTTTGTAATAAAAGTTACAATTACGATATAAATTGTAAAAAGAAAAAATAACATGATATGTAATAATAATGATTTATATCTTAATAGTTTCGAGTTCGAACCTCAAAAAGTCAATCAAATAATGACTTTTATATATTGTAACTTAACCATACATTTGATTTGATTCATACATATCTTAAAAATAGTCAGTCTAATCCAATTAACCAAATTAATGAAAACTCTTATACACATGATTGACAATTTTTACTCTTTTTACAACGATAACTTAGAATGATTCTAGAACAACAATGTTTTCAATAACTTCAATAGTCAAAGTGCGCTTAAGAGTGTCGTTGCAGTAATGTTTATGTTTATTTCACACCCAAGATACCTTATCAATTTTTATCCATCTAAATAACAACTAGGGTTCCCATTTACTCAGTTGCGGAGATTCACTTATCAGCCATAGACTTACACTAATGTATCACGACGCTTAAGCTGCTACAAATAACTTGTAATGTAGTCTATATTACCACTAAAATTTCTCACTCGTCTTATAGATAATCGGAAAAGTCCACATCCAATATTGACCATCTTGTATCTAGCATTGAAAAACCTTTCAAACCACTACCACTTGAGAGAGCAAAAGAATATTAGGCGCAAGCGGACAATAAGGGGATTGATTATTATAGGTTTATGGAGGTCTAATTTCCCTTACCACCAATAATTAGTTTCACACAATTTTGTATAGAGAAAAAATTGTCATTAGTCCACTTTCAATAGAAGCCCATGTGCTTGAGCATCCCCTCCATAAATCTCCATTCCATTCAATCATATCCTTTTTAAAATCAAATAGAAATAACATTAAATCATCCTTTCTCTTTTTCACCAATGATATAACCTCTTAAAACACAAAGTTGTCATAAACCAAATTTTGTCTCTTTTTAAATTTAGTTTGAGATGGTTATACCAAACCATCAAGTAATTGTTAGAGTTTTTTTTGTTAACAGTTAATTAATATATACATTGTGTTGGGTACTTTAATAGGTTTCCATCTCCTTATGTCGTGAAGAGCTTATTATGTGCTCAAGCTATTGAAATGTTTCATTAAAGGTCATGAGTTGAAACTCAACTCGATTGGTCAAGTCCTATAAAGTGATCATTTTATTTGTTGGGATGTTGGTTGGCCATTGTTAACTTGGCTTCAATCGATTTATAAATATGGTTGGGAGGATGGTTGGCTCGTATTTTCCAGGTTTAGAGTTGAATTTATTCGGGAGGTTGGTTATGTCTCGTCTAAGTGGGTACGTTAGATGACAATAGGGTCCTATTGAGTATGTATGAGTGGGTTTGAACTTATCTGATTCAAGAGGTCGGTTGTCATTTGATCTGATTCAATTTTTTAGGATAGAAAGAGACGAGGTTCAATTCAACTTAGTTAATCAAATTTTGGGGAAAAATGTATTATCTAGTTATATTTGTGTCAATAAGCCTAATTAATTTACAAAGAAAAGAAGAGAATTTTAAAATAAAGAAATAAATTGATTTTCTTAAATTATTTTCTTAAAAAGAAAATGACAAGGGTCTTTATGATTTTTAAGGTCATTTTTCTGGTCTACCCCCTTTAATTTACGTGATTTAATCTCTATGAAAGGCTTGTGTTTTAAAGATCTCTCCTACTTTGCTTAAGATTATTATTATTAATATCCCCTTATAATTCTTCGCGACATATGTAATTAATCTTATGTTAATAGAACTCCAAATCTATCATTATAAAAAAACTTGTATGATCAATTAGCATTATTAATGTTTGTCGTGACATAAATGCAAGATTAAATTGTATATGGAAATTTCTCTCCTTGGAAAGTTGATTATTAATTAGCTTATATAATTTATCTTATAAATTTTATAATAAAATTGGGTTTGAGACCCTAGTTATCATATCTTGACTAACACATATCTCGTCATTTTCCGTAATTATATTGGGTCTCATTCTAACTACAAGCTTGAAACCATGTTGTTCAAACTTTATCAAGTTTTCACTTCTAACGTGTGTATACTTTTGTCCTTGTTAACATGTGAAACTTCCCCTAATCTTAGGATTGGTTTTTAATGGTTGCTAATTGTTTGCTTCTTTATCTCCTATAAGCCGCCTATTAAAGATGATTAAATTTTGTAGCTATCATGCGAAAAGTGGAAAACTAGCTATTTCTCTCTATATATAATTATACTATTATCATCTATCAACTAAAATGTATAGACATTACCTTTTTTTTTTCTAATAAAAATGTCTATCCATTAGTGAAATAGAGCACTATATACTTACACGATATTCATTAAAAAAACACACAAAGAATTATATTTCAACGAATAAAGTGAGAGAAGACTATACATTTCTTTTGGTAGCTTGAACAAGTTATTTTGCACTATATTATTACAATTTTGTAGTATAATTTCTTGTCTCTTCAATATAGACATATTTACTAGTTAAGGGGTGGCTAAAATTCTCACTTCGCCACCACATCAAATGAGTGGAGCACGTTGAAATTATTTAACCTATCTAAGTAGATTCTTTAATATAAATTTGTTGCTTGTTTGACTTACCCCATTGGTGACACTCAAACATTATTATACGATGAACTAGGATTGAAGTCTCACCACTATCACTTTTGAACTACTTTCAAGACACCTCTATAGAATGTAAAGGTTGTTTTAGTCCCTACTCAACAACCTTCTAAATTTGAATTACACTCACTTCAATGTATAGACCAATTGTTAGCAAGTTGGTTAAACAACTTGCACTAGGTGGAGTTAGACCTCCTTACATAACTCTCTAGTACATATTTTCCCAAACAAACAATAAGGTCAGAGAGCTTACCAATGCCCATACCTTCTCATGCTTCTCTACCAGCTAGTTGATGTATAGACATTACGGAATATCAAGGAAAAGATAAAGGAAGAGTAAGAACAAATGAAGGGTACATTTTGTTAAACTTTCTACTAATCATCTTTTTGTGAATGCAACGTGTTAATTGTGCATACAAACATGAAGAGGAAGAGTACAAGTTTCAATTGACTATTGAATGAAAGGAAACTGAGAATCAAACAAAAGAACCATATACACAAGTTTTTACCATCGGATTGAGCGATCGGCATTGCATTCCCTACGATGATCAATTACGAATATCGATCGAAACTCTGGTAGAAGGGGTTCCAATATCAAAGTATAATAGCACAATGGATAGGATTATCTGCATAGTCGACGCGATTGAATTGAATGAAGCCGTAGAAGTATGTGGAGGTAATAAAAGAGAGCGTGGAGCATTGCCAAGATCGTGAATGCGACAAAGGAAAGGCTTTAAGGTTGGTGAAGGCAACAGTTGGAAAGATGCCCCCCCTCCCTGTTTTGACTGGTGAGGGCTTGCAGAGCCAAGGAAACAAGAGCACGACTTGAATGCAATTAGATGATGGGCGACGAGAAAAAGTCGAGGCGAGATCGCCGTGCTCTCCCATAGGAGTCAACTTGTATAGAAGGAATTGATCTCATCGGTGCAGCTGTCATCAAGCAAATGTACATAGATGGGACAAGCAGGGAGTTGTTTTGTCGAACGATTGATTCATAGATCGATCGTATGATTGAGCCACAGGGAATCATTCATGGATGCAGTAGGTCATTGGCCTACGACGCATGTTCCAGGTCATCTGCAGAGCATGCATGGTCTTGGTGTAGATTGTATCGGCCGCGACGTGCACATAGTTTGATTGCGAATTTGATCAGAATCTAGGTGAAATCTCGATGTTTTTCATGCTCCAGAGTTTGGCGTGCACATAGTTTGATTGCGAATTTGATCAGAATCTAGGTGAAATCTCGATGTTTTTCATGCTCCAGAGTCTGGCGTGCACATAGTTTGATTGCGAATTCGATCAGAATCTAGGTGAAATCTCGATGTTTTTCATGCTCCAGAGTCCAGGTTCCAGAGTCCAGAATCCAGGGTCAAGCAGAAGAAGCGCCATTCTTCTTCTCTTTTTTTATGTTAGAGTGGATCTAAGAAGAGTTTGGCAACACACACCAATGTGGATGGATGTGCGAGATTCGTTTTGCAGTTCAAAATAAAACATAAAAAATAAGAAATAAAAAATAAGAAATAAAAAAAGGCAAATGGAGGAGAACTAACTATGGCGCAAAGGAAGAAGAACAACTAACTTACAATTTTTTTTCTTTTGTATTTGGACTAAACAAGTATTTGACTGCGATGGGGATCGTTTTATTTTTACTTATTTGAACCAAAAAAAAAAACGTATAATACAAAATCATATAAATTACATTTTAGCGCGTACTAAAACCAGAAATTTACAAATTGAGCATCCTCTCGTCTTTCTACTGAAAACTAACATCCAATCGATTCCGTTTGCATAATTTCCATTGATTTGATTCCTAATCGCTTCTTACTAGTCGATCCCGATTCTTAATCGATCCCCTTACTATATATATCCTGCCTGACAAAAGGTAGAGTAATTTTAAAATATCATTAATCAATTAACCTGCTAATATAATCTTGAGCATTACTCGATTAGCTTAATTCGATGCTATAGTTGAGCTCCCAATTAATTAATTTTGATAAGGTGTGAATCGATTAACTGAACATTAAGCGTTGCAAAACAATGGGCGATAATTTGCATTAAAAATGCAATTTTTATAATTTTCTTAGGCCTAAATCTTCACCGGGCGGGGGTTATAAATGCCCGACAAAAAGAAAAGCGCGGCGGGAGAGCGACACGTCAGCGGGTGGCGGGAAACGGGTGGCGGGAAACCGACACGTCAGCGGTGGCGGGAAACGGCTGGCGGGAAACCGACACGTCAACAATGGCGGGAGACCGACACGTCAGCGGTGGCGGGAAACCGACACGTCAGCGCGATTAGGGCGGGGAAACTGGGGTAAGAGAAACTCGAATTTTCATTTTTTCAAGTTTTTCTGTTTTTACCTCTTTTTTTTTTTGGGGGGGGAAAAAGCGCGTTTTGCTTTTGTTTAAATGCGGAGTTAGTGCAGCGAGTCACGTGAGTTAATGAAGGGGGAGTCCCTAGAGAGAAGAAAAAAGGCCTAGAGAGAGGAAAATACGGGGGTGGCGCGTATTAAAGGCGGGAACGTGGGGCTTCTTCTTCCACGCCGCTCGCTCCTTCTTTCTTCCTTCTTCTCCGTATGCGTATGCGTATGCGTATGTACGTACGTATGCGTGTGGCGTATGCACGCGGGCCCGTATATACATACGGCGCCGCTTCGACATAGACCCGCCACACACATACATACATGCATGCAATACATACATACATACGGAAGGAAACGACAGAGATATACGTACAGTGTTAGTTATTGCAGACAAACAGCTCTGCTGCCTTCTGCCGCTGCCGCCATCGCCATCGCCACCGCCATCGCCGCCCTAACCGTCTGTATCCCCTCTTCTTCCTGCCATTTGCCTCGCTTCCTGCTCCTGCTTCTCTGTCGTGGCGTGGGATCTTCCCCTCTCCCGCTGCTTCGCGCAGTAGCAAGTAGCTCCGAGCTCCGTAGTGCTTTCGTTTGTGCTTGCCCGGCTTGTACGCTGCAGCCAGCCATGGCGATGACGGCGGCCGTCTGCCGCCTCCTGCATCCGCCTCTGGAGCTCCTCCAACCTTACCTCCCCGCCGCGCTGGCCCCCATCCGCAGCAGCAGCAGCAGCAGCAGCAGCAGCAGCGCCGCGCTCCTGCTCTTGGCGGCGCTCTTCTTCGTGGCGGCGCTGCTGCTCACGCGGCGGCGGCGGCGGCGGCGCGTGTACATGCTGGACTTCACGTGCTTCAAGCCGGCGGCGGAGGAGCGGCTGGGGCTGAGCCTGGCGGAGGTGGAGCAGCGGCTGCGGGCGACGGGGATGTTCAGCGCGGAGAGCCTGGAGTTCCAGCGCAAGGTGCTGGAGCGGTCGGGGCTGGGGGACGAGACGTACGGGCCGCCGGCGCTGCTGCGGAGCTACCCGAGGCCGGACATGAGCATGCGGGGGTCGAGGATGGAGGCGGAGATGGTGCTGTGGGGGGCGATCGACGAGCTGCTGGGGAAGACGGGGGTGGGGGCGGGGGAGGTGGACGTGCTGGTGGTGAACTGCGGGCTGTTCGCGCCGGCGCCGTCGCTGGCGGCGATGGTGGTGGCGAGGTACGGGATGAGGGAGGACGTGAGGGCGTACAACCTGTCGGGGATGGGATGCAGCGCGGGCGTGGTGGCGACGGATCTGGCGAGGCGGGTGCTGATGAAGGAGGGGGGGGGGAAGAAGGCGGTGGCGATGGTGGTGACGATGGAGAACATAACGCAGAGCGGGTACGCGGGGAACGACCGGTCGAAGCTGCTGCCCAACTGCATCTTCCGGATGGGCGGCGCGGCGTGCCTGCTGAGCAACGAGCGGCGGCGATGGCGGAGCGGGGCCAAGTACGAGCTGCTGCACACGGTGCGGACGCACATGGGCGCGGACGACGGGGCGTACAGGAGCGTGTACATGGAGGAGGACGAGGAGGGGAAGGTGGGGGTGACGCTGTCCAAGGAGCTGAAGGCGGTGGCGGCGGCGCTGCTGCGGACGCACATGGCGGCGCTGGGCCCGCGCGTGCTGCCGCTGACGGAGATCCTGCGCTTCGCCGCCGCCTACGCGGCGCGCCGCCTGCGCCTCCCGGCGGCGGACAGGATGACGGCGGCGGACAAGGACACGGTGACGGCGGCGGACCAGGACACGATGACGGCGGAGAAGACGGCGCCGCTTGTGCCCGACTTCACCCGCGCCTTCCACCACGTCTGCGTCCACGCCGGCGGCAAGGCCGTCCTGGACAAGCTCCAGGACAGCCTGCGCCTGGGCGCCTGGCACATGGAGCCCAGCCGCATGACGCTCTTCCGCTTCGGCAACACCTCCTCCTCCTCGCCCTGGTACGAGATGGCGTACCTGGAGGCGCAGGGCCGCGTGTCCGCGCGCGGCCACGCCGTGTGGCAGCTCTCCTTCGGCTCCGGCTTCAAGTGCAACAGCGCCGTCTGGCGCTCCCTGCGCGCCGTGCCGCCCAAGGAGCCCACCAACCCCTGGACGGACTTCATCGACCGCTGCCCCGTCCACGTGCCCAGCTGCCGCCCGCTGACGCCGCCGCCGTCATCCCTGACGTTGCCGCCGTCATCCCTGACGACGCCGCCATCGCCGTCAACCTTGCCGCCGCCGCCGTCAACCTTGCCGCCGCCGCCGTCAACCTTGCCGCCGCCGCCGTCATCCCTGACGCCGCCGCCCAACCCCATCCAATCCAATCCTTCGCCACCACGATGATACATCCATCCTCCCCCATTTCTATTCCGTTCCGTTCCTTCAGCGTTGCCGTGCTTTGTTTGCTCCTTCCCTTTTCTTCTTCCCCCTTTTTTTTTACCCACAAATCCGCCACCCCAGTATCGCCCCGCTACTATTTGTTCCTTTCCTTCTTTTCTTCTTCTCCCCCCCCCCCCCCCCCCCTCCTCCCTTCGAAGATCGATCCATCCATCCATCGATCAATCCATCAATCAATCATTCGACGCGTTTGTTGCTAGTTGTGATCGCAATTCGTCCTTGAAAAGAAACCGAATAAACTGATATTATTACATGTTCCCTCGCTTCGCACCCATTCAACAACATTCCCGGGCTCTCTAACCCCCCCCCCCCTTCCGCCGCCCAAATGCTCTTCTTCTTCTTCGTCTTCGTCTGCATTACTCTTCTGCCGTTGTGTGCTTCCGAGACGCTCGCTACCTCCGGAACAGGTTGCGTTGGTCCTCGTCTACTGCTTGCGTTCTCAGTTGCAAATTTGATGGCGCCGCAGCTGTTGGTTGGTTGGTTGCTCTCGGCTTCTTCGCTCTCGTCTACTGCTTGCATTCTCAGTCGCAATCTTTATTTATGGCGCCGTAGCCATTGCTTTCAGCTTCTTCGGTCGTCACCCACTATCTCATCAAAAGCGGGGGAGCTTTTATGTATGCAGGAGTCTTAAGGACTAATCGTTCCTGTGGAGTCATGAATGAACTCCCATCGATCGAGTAGGGCCAAAAGTCCATCAATCATCTAAGCCCCCCCACCCCAACATACTCTTTTCCACTATCAACGTCTGTGCCATGTGGCATTAATTTGGCTTGCGTCCTACTCCTTTGAGATGTATAACATACAGGGCCCAATGTATAACAGCTTTTCACTTTGCTGGCTATCCGTATCTTGTACTCTACCTCAAAAGAGTGGTATATGATCGCCGGTTTGAAAGTTTTGCTCGAGATGCTTTAGTAAAGAGATTGGTCGTTTGATTGTCGGGCCTTGTATGCTACCAACTGATTTGCTTTCAAATGTAATGGCATTAAGCTCGGTTGTGCTTTTTTTAAGTGAGTGCTGGATGTTTGCAGCCAACGTCGGTTTTAAGGAACAACGAGATGATAGGAAGGTGTTGTCGAATACAACGTCGATTTTAGGAACAACGAGATGATAGGAAGGTTGTCGAATACGGGCCTCTAATGGCCTTGTTTACACTGTCCATTGTAAACGGGTCATACTTGTAATAAGTTTAGAAAGCTTCAACCTTTAGCTCAATCAAGGGTGTAAATACCAAGCTTGCATGGTCGTCCAATCCGGTTGGTCCATTGTATATAGAAAATGACAGTTTAGATCTGTCCTCATTTTTGCTGCTCACCATCCTCGAACACACATACATACTCCTCACCCTCAGCATACATCGGGAATTCTGTAGTTCTGTTCCGCCTGACGCCCTTACCTCACAACAGAAGTTTTATTTTATGAGGCAGAGATTATGAGAGCAACATTGCTCAATGAATCAACTAAAGATAGCAACAATGGAAGGCCGTGCTCCTCAACTAATTAGGTGTCTATGAGTATATAGTTTAAAAGAGGATAAGTGGCTTCTAATATTCCTTTTTATAATGCCTAATGTTTTATAATGAAAAATATCCTCACTAGAAAGAGAGAAATGAATTGGCTACATATACGAATTTTCGATCCACATTTTAACAATCACGGTCAATTTCCATTAGTTTTCTCTTTACTCACTGGCAAGGCTGACCAATTCTCGACTTAGCTGAGCACAAGAAAGCATGCGAATTTGCAGAGCTTGAGCTTTTCTTGGAATGGCATGATGGGCAGTTCGTATTTGCAACAAGCCCTCGGTAATATTGACTTGAGAGAAAACTATGCAAAGGCTTTCTAGTAGTTATTCCGTGTGGGGCTTAGTCAAAACAAAATCCTCATTCATGCACTTTTATTCATTGGAACAACCAGATGTAAAAACAATTCGACGTTGGGTCATCTGTTTCTAGCTGTCAATGAAGTGAACCATTAATGACAACATCACCTATTGACAGCAACAAGAAGAACTTGTAGACCCTTGAAGGGAAACCATGGCCCTTACTGATTTTTTCACCTATAAGATTAAATCAAGGCTCAAACCAGGATAAGGCTCTAAATTAGGAAGACAAAAGGAACTATAACTGCATCACGACAACTGCATTTAGAAGGAAACCTAGTAGTGTGTGGAATCAAGAGAGAATGTCTTTTTCATCAAAAGCCTGACAAAGATGACTGATGCCGATTAGCCTCCACAAGAGGTCGTGACCTGCTAGATCAATGTGCTTAAAATTTGTTGAGAAGCGAGCTCAACATGTGTGACCAATCAGCCAAGAATCAACTAACAAAGGAGCGACTCACGGCCTCAATGTCTGCAAATGGCTCACTAAGGAACCGAGGAATCGAGGAACCGGGAACTAGATACATAGCCAATTAGCCAATCAATATCACACCTGAAGAAATGCATGTGCAAACAACTCGATTCTACAATCCAAGATTTGTGCTCCGTTTATTCGTTGCAATCAGAGAATATCAATTCCTTTCTCGCACATATCGACTATACGGTTAGGGTGTAAGTCTAGCGGTAAGCTCGGCCAGCCCGCTGCATAAGCAGTTGCAACAGGCAAAGGTAAAATTGCATAACACAAAAGGATTGAACAATCAAGTCACAGAGTTGTCTTGTTTCATGTAACAATCAGGATCGGGTCAAGATGTTAGGGTTCAGGGTTCAGGGTTTAGGGTTTAGGGTTTAGGGTTTAGGGTTTTAGGGCTTAGGGGATTTAGGGTTGTTGGAAGCTATGGGGGTAGAAGGTGGAATTTCATAGAGGGGTATTTCTGCAGTTTTGGAAACATAAGGCAAAACCAAAAACAGAAGCTGATGATCCTTTTTATATGAAAAAAGAAAAACAAAAGAGAAATATACACAGACAGAGAGAATCCATGGCTTCTTCTTCTTCTTCTTCTTCTTCTTCTTCTTCTTCTTCGTCTGCGACTTCGTCCCCTCCGTCCTCTGCATCTTCGATCCCTCGTCGCCTCCCTGGCAAGGTCGCTGTCGTCACAGCTTCCACTCAAGGTATCGGACTCGCCATCGCCCGTCGCCTCGGCCTCGAGGGCGCCTCCGTCGTCATCTCTTCTCGCAAACAGGTCAGTAAACGAAAGAAAGAAAGAAAGAGAGAGAGAACGACAACGACAACCAAACGAGCAGCCCTGTTTTTGCATCGATCTGTCTCCTACTACCGTTTTATCTGTGCTCTTTGCTTCTTTTGTACTTGCTCTGTATATGGCTTCTACAAGGGGGGTTGTGAACAGCGGGCCGACACAGCTCCCATCTTTTCTGATTTTCTTTTGGTCTTTTTCCTCTCAGAAAAACGTGGATGAGGCCCTGGAACTTCTTAAGGCAGCTGGTATTACTGCCTTTGGAATGCCTTGCCATGTCTCGAATGCCGAACAGAGGAAGAAACTCATCAAGTCTACTTTAGAAGTAAGAACTCCTTTCTTTCCGGCTTATTGTTCTTCTATATTCCGTATTTTTCAATGAATAGCGTTAGATGTAAAGTGCCGATTGACCATATTGTTTGTCCAATCTCGTGGAGAATAAACACATAAATGCAGCGTTATATATATTTTATCGCCTTCTATGCATGCTTATGTTCATCAAGAATTGTGCCAGTGAAAGGATTTGTATGCCTTGTTTCTGTGTGCATTAGGAATCTCGTCAAGAAGAACTGCAGGCGTAACCATCTTATGCGTCATATATGTTTATAGGCTTCTCTTGGAGAGCACTACAGGTATACACTAGTGTGTATATCCAGTGGTATTAAACAATTTTGTGGCGATCAGCATTGCTCACAATGTCACATCGTATCTATGGACCTAAAGCTTGGTTCTTGATCACTGTTAAGCGTACATATAGCCATTATGTTTGCTTGATTGCTATGAGTTTATTCAAGTTCACTGTTAAGCATGTAGGTGTGTATTGTAGGTTTGACATGTACCACCAACCTTATCCAGGGGATATTTCTTGAATGCCTTGTAGCACATGTCTGATTATGTGTTAGATATATCGTCTAATTCTTGTGTTATGATGTGTTTCTGGTTGCGTTATGCATCTAGCAGTCAATTTCTGTATCCATCCCGTTGATGATATTTGTTTATTTATTTATTTCACCTCCAAATGGCAAAGTTCTTGCTACTGTCAACTGTACGTCCTGCTTTTAGCTTATAAAGATGTGGGGAAATTTCACAGAAATTTGGGCGTCTTGATATTCTCGTCTCAAATGCAGCTGTGAATCCTTCTGCCGATTTAATCTTGGACATATCGGAGTCTGCACTAGATAAATTATGGGAGGTGAATGTGAAGGCGGCGGTTCTTCTGACTCAAGTAAGTTTTCTTCTTCCCTCTTATTTAAGTTGTAGTATTTTTCCTTAGTAAGAGGGGCCATGACTAAAACGAACTCTTTGTGAATGTCCAGGAGGCCGCACCTTATTTAGAGCAAGGAGGCTCTGTGATTCTTGTTTCTTCAATAGCAGGATTCAACCCCCAAGGGAGTCTAGCTATGTATGCTGTCACAAAGACCGCTTTATTTGGACTTACCAAGGTATAAAAACTCTCAAAGCCATATGTGGAACATTTGATAATTGAAGTTTTGAAAGGAAAGAATTGTGGTAGGTATACCGATGTGCTTCAAAAAGCCAATGAATGAATTTGAATAGATGCATCGGGGAGTAAATGTCAAATCTGCATTTTGATGGCTGTTTGAGCTTTTAGCTTTCTGAAGTCGTATTAACTTCTTACTTAGTTTTAGGGAACACAATGGTATGGGCAGCAGCTCAACTTGAGCCTAAACCAAACAACCATTTAACTGATGGAAAGTTCCATGGCAGCTTAGTGGCTCAACTAAGATCACGTTCAGTATTTTCTTGTCAGGCTTGGGTTGGGTTGGGTTTGGCTGATGGTCATGCTGGCCTGGCTTAAACAGGGTAAAACATGGAACCAGTGTGAGAACTAAGCTGAAAAGAAGAACCCTATATGTCAAGTTTTCACTTTCTACTTCCTACTTCTCACTTTCTTCATTTTTCTCGTTGGTCGGCTTTAGAATGCATGAAAGTCCTGCGGTAGTTGAGTTCTGTATTATTTACCGCATTTAAGCATAGATGGTTTGTCTAAGCTATAGCTTGGGCCAAACTGGAAGGGGCTAACCCGGTTTAAAATAGTTTAACATGTAAAACTTTTGAACAGCCTGTTTGGCTCAAGTTTTTTTAGACCATCTTGCTCGTGACCAAACCATGCTGATACCTAGAACGCATCTGTAATGTTTTTGTCAAGAACACATGCTAGTGCCTAGAACACGTCTGTAATATCTAGAGCGCTCAAGTTATACATCTGAGGGAAATGGTTATGTTTGGACACAATACAATACATGTTAAAACTCAAAAATTTCAGATGCGTTGTGCAAATGTATGTTTTCGGTCTTCAGCTACAGTTGAGCGAGAGCAGTTGGGCGTGAATCATGGCACTTTTGTACTTCCCCCCTGAGGGACAGTACTGTTTATCCATATATCAATTCTTAGGACTATTGAGAAATGCCTTATCCATATATTTCTATAATGCCATAAAATTGCTTTCTTCAAGGTAAACCATGTAGTTTGTGAGCTCTCCATTTCTTCAAGATTTCTCTATGCATTTTCAAATATTGAATGTACACAGCTATTTCTGCATATAAGCATATCTCAGGTTCTCATAGGCCTGGTGCTTTTGACATTACTGTTTGCTTCCTAGGCTCTTGCTGCAGAACTGGCGCCTAATGTTCGGGTTAATTGCATTGCGCCAGGCTTTGTACCTACACATCTTTCTCAAGCCCTCTTTGAAAACGAGGAAATGGTAATCACCAAACGTTGAAACATAACACCTGAATACCCACAATGCATGGGGTCTCTAGAAGAGTAACCCCAGGTTTTTACAGACACAAGAATAACCATGAATTACCAAAAACTTCTAGTTATTGATCTTCTCTGCCGTTCCTTCATCAATATATGAAACATGACTTTTTATTATACATATGATTACAGAAAGCCGAGCTGAAGTCAAGAGCGTTGATGGATCGATTTGGGACAGTCGATGATATGGCTGCTGCAGTGGCCTTCTTAGTTTCAGATGATGCTTCATATATAACTGGAGAAGTGCTCCCCGTGAGTGGGGGCATGCAATCTAGATTGTGAATAACTTCTATATCTATATATCCACACCTATCTAGCTATCCACATGTATTTCTATTACATTAATCACTGCCAAGGAACAGAGGACTGCGAAATTTTTGGTTCGATTTCATTTGAATTAAAGACTGATGTAACACGTGACAAGTAAATAATACAACTCGTCAAATCTACTAAAATTTTCACTCAAACATAGAGATCTATGCCTATGCCAACTTTGCTGGTTTGGTGCATTCTTATCATCTTTTCTTTACATAATTAACTTCACGAAAAGGTCTCGTACTGGCAAATGCTGCACATGATTCTATCAAATCTGTGATTCAGTTTTTCTGCATCAATGATGTTCATTTGTAAATGGGCTTGTTGGCCAAGGTGTTTAACAACTGCTAGATCTTCAGAGTTTGTTATATTTTGTGTTTGACTCTCAGTGCTGGTGGAATATATAACAGAATCAGCACCTTTGATATGGTGTGCACATGCCCATGCCAATGTGATACTAGGATTATACGATTCTCACACATTTAGTGTGTTGTTGCAGGGGAATGCGTCTTTTTTCGAAGCCCGCCACATTTAGCTGGTGACGATCTTTATGGCATCACAAGTTTTACATGCGGTGTTCTACTTTGACAATCTTGTTGTCTTCTTCTGGCCACTCTTTGATCCATAGCCTAGATATATAGATTAGATTATGAATCGGGCAAGAAACAAAGCACATGCAATCCTATTTGATGAATAAAACTGTGTCAAATCACCATCTCTCAATTTGCTGCTGCTCATTAGGGATGATGGGATCATGCTCCATGTCGACGGTTCCTTTATCGCTCTTTTCCAATGTTACATAGGCCATGAAATTACGGGCATGGATCGATCGAACACCGCTGCCACTTTGAAGCACCGATCTCAACGAACAACATCACTCGCTCACTCAATCACTTGTTCGACAAAGCAATAAATAAAAACTCCGACACTACCTGAGAATCGAGCTCTCTCCATTACTGCTTCGATTTACCATTGCAATACACGAGAGAATAAGAGGAAAAAAGAAAAAAGAGCCCGAGCTCGGATATAGAAGCGTCCCCATACAACAATATGATGGGAAATGCAAATCAGTTAGCATGGTAGAATGATGGGGGGTGATGCAAATGCAGATGTAAATGGTGACCCTAAGATATACCATTGGTAGCAAGTTTACAAGCTATTTCAACTCAATACAATTGACCTATGATGTTTTCACCTCAATGCCACGGCCATGCTTACAAGCTATTTCGCAGCTCAATACCATTGCCATGACGTTTTCAAGCTATATACCACCTCAATATACCATCAGTAGCAAGCTATTCATTCATCCCCCCATAACATCTGCAGCCAAAACAACAATAACAACAATAACAACAATAACAACTTGGAAGCAAAAGTGGCACTGATGTGAACAATCTTGATACCTTCCCCCAAATTACAAAAAAGATACAAGCGATGGAAGCAACACAGGAGATACATGTTTGGATGGATCCGAACAGCGGACCCATTTACTTACAACAACACACGCTCGATCCGATGCTTAATGGTTTAAGGCCTAAGCAAAATCAGTGCGAGGCAAGGTCGAGCTATATGCTAAGCTAGGAGCTATATGATCCACATCATAGTTAAGCATGCGGCGATCTTGTGTTTCCTTCCATCATTTGCACTTGCAACCGATCGAGCGCTACATTCTGATCACTTCTTCCATTTACCTACTTCACTGCGGCGGCGGCGGCGGCGGTGCGCGGGGGCGTGAGAGCTCGGAGAGGGAGAGGATTACCCTTGTCATCATAGAGGATGAGGCCCGAGAACGTGGGCCTCTTGCATCTTTCACCCATGAGGATTGTATGCTGCCAAATAGGGGACCTCAGCTGTTGCTGATGCTGTAGCTGCTGTTGTTGCTGATGCTGCTGCTGCTGCTGCTGTTGAAGATTCATGGCGTTGTTCATGGACTCCTTGCATGACCCATCCTTCTCCTTCTCCTCCTCCTCCTCCTCCTGTTGCTGCTTCTTCTTTTTGTTCTTCTTCCTGAACCAGTTACCACTCTTCTTGACATCATCCGAGCCTCCCATCTTTAGAGGGGAGCTGGAAGAGGCCCCATCTCCATCGCTGCCCCTATCTCCCACCTGCCATCTTCTTGCACACAGGCCCAAGACCAGCACCAGGGAGAAGAAGCCCATGAGCAGCAGGCAGCCTCCAGGGACATGAGAAGCCACAGCAGAGTGAACCCACCGGGCCATGAACGCTCTTTGCTTTCTTTTCTTACCTGACAAACAAAACAAAGGTTCTCTCCTCAGACGCACACAAAAAAAACACTCACAGACAGACAGAGAGGAGTCACAAGAAGAAGGAGAAGCTCGCCATAGCCAGAGCTTGGAGGCTTCTCTGAGTGTTCTCTTCTTCTCAGAGAAAGGACAAAGCCATGGATGAATGGGCCCCATGGGAATGATGCATAAAAGGTGGATTGGATAATATCATGGGAGCCAACTGTCCACCATGCACATGCATGCACACACGCATGCATACATACATGCATACACATGCATGCATGCACACACAACACATGCATTGCATTCAATCATTCATCCATCCATACATACACATGCATGCTTGCACACATACATACATACACATGCATGCATGCACACATACATACATACACATGCATGCATGCACACATACACATGCATTACATTCAATCATTACATCCATGCATACATCCATGCATACACCCATGCATACATCCACACATCCATGCATTCATACCTTCTACAGCATGTATGTACACATTATGCTCAAAATGGCTTCTTCTTCTTTTTTCACTTCATTCATGATTGTGAGTGAGTGAGATTCCTTCTTCCTTGAATATGTTTCCCCCTTCCTTCATTTGATGAACCTTTTGACCCCAACATCACAAGAACAAGCACAAGCAAGAAGAAGCCAACTCACTCGATGATGACTCACAAGACATTGCTTGCTGACGGTCGATCGAAGTCTCTTTAGAGCGAATCGTAAAGGTTAAAAAAAAAAAACAGAACAAAACAACCTCTGGTTAATCTGGATCCCGAATGCCCCTAATTCGAGAGAGAGAGAGAGAGAGAACGAATGAAACGAAGAAAGAAAGAAAGAAAGAAAGAAAGATATATTAACATCTGCTTAGGCAGTATGACCCATGAGACAAAAGCGTACAAAAATATGTTCTGTTGTATCCAACTCATCTCCGAGAGTCCGATGACGGCTACAAATACAATCGTTCAATGTTTATACAAGGTTTATATAAAAGAGAAGGGGAGAGAGAGAGAGAGAGAGAGAGAGAGAGAGAGAGAGAGAGGTATCATCACACACTGATTGATACATCGGCCTTTGTAAATGCAGACGGATCTGCGATTAGCACGTCTGATCGATGCTTATGTTGCAGGAGGTGGGGCCCCCCTGTTTTGCCAGACTTGAATCACAAAGGAAGTCACTCGTGTCCTCTTCGCCCACTCCAAATATACCGAGTCCCTATCACAGAGACCACCAGATATGGACGTCGCCCAACCTTGGTGTGCCTCTCGCCAAGTTCGTCGCGAATCTCTGTAACTATCAGTATTATTATTATTTCCCCATCGTTCTCCCAGGCTAAAGTTTTCTATCACATTTAATGTGCTGTAGTACTCAGGGTAGTTCAACTATGGTGTGGCGTACCATCGTCCGGTGAACAGGAACTACACAAGCGATATTAGGTTGGCGAATATGATCATCTGCTTAAAACAAGACTGCCAAGCAAATTCACCAATCTCTGATACAGGATACTACCCCGAATTGTTTAACCTTCCTCTTAAAGCTACCTTGCCATTAGTTATATCGAATGGTTCTCCAATGAACCACAATGCGTCCTTTGATATGCAAAAGTCGATTACAACTGTACCCAAGGTTACCTTAATCAGCTGGCGGCAAAAGAGGATTGTCAGGGGCTATATGGCTCTATATCTGTGGGCGCTCGATAACTTTTAAGAAGTTTACTCGCACTGAATTCTGATGTAAACTTTACTCTTTCGCAAGCAGCAATGTCGTGTGATTGAACAGATTAAGTATCTACAAGCGATTTATGATATGAGGTGTAAAAAGTTTTTGTGGGGATAAAACCCGATGGCACATAACAAAGATTAGAGTGATTATATTTAAAGGACAATGGGGCATGACCAAGAGGCTAAGTAAGCAGCGAATATTTTTTTAAGAGAACTTGTGTCAAAGAAGTTAAAATTAAAGTGAAGATGGAAAAACAGCAAGAGAAAATTAGCAATTGTCTCTGGAACATAGCCAGAATAAAACGCTCATAGATTTTCATATAATAACCAAATTTAGAGTTTAAATAAAGGATGAGAAGATAAACTAATGTCTCTAGAATATAGTTTGAATAAAACGTTCATAGATTCTTCGTATAATAACCAAGTTTAGAGTAGCAAAAACAATAATCTCTCACGTGGATTTTACGTATCTGAATTCGGATTCTAGATCGAGAGATGTGATAAGAAGAATAAGATTACATCAGGAAAGAAAAATGCAAAGACCTTTGAAGAAAAATATAGCTCCTCAAATGGCTATCTATATAAGAAGAGTTGAGAGGAATAGTTTGATGTGTCATATAATCTTTCTCATGAATTGTACATATATGAATTTGGATCCTAGATCGAGAGATATGATAAAAATAATAAAACTACATCAAGGGGGG
>JBBBWG010016791.1:0-15640 GCA_037176905.1 Azolla pinnata
ACATTTTGATACAAGTGCTATGAACGTAACAACCTTAACAAAGGGTTCGCTCGTTACATTTAAATCGGAGAATTTTGGTGAAACTACATGGAAATGACACAATTACATCATTTTTCACCTCATTCTTTCACCCATTTCTCTTTTAGAGATCTGGTTTAGAGGCTTGGATGGCCGCAGATTTCCTTCGTATAATATGTTTACTTTTTTTTACTATTAGACACTGTAAACATGATGTTTTAGCATATATAAATTGGGTAATCGTGGTAATCATACTCTATACATGAGTGGATACAAACATTATTGTACGCTTTATCTCATGGGTCTTAGTGGCCTCAACAAATGTTAATATTTCTTTGTTTCTTTCTTTCTAGCAGCCTAAGATACAAGAAATAGGAAGAGAACAATGATTAAAACTGATAGAACAAAGGCAAAGATAGGTCCACCATAAGGACAACAACGTGATCGTCGTGGTATTCTACGCGAGAACTATAGAGCATTCCAAGATCAGAAAACAAAGAGGATGGATGGATCAGAAAGTAACGATGGTACACAATCCACATGACAGTGGTCAGAAGACGACAACGGCTGAAAGACGTACATGGAGTAAGCCCAAACATTCAACAAAGCATTGCTTTACAATGTCAAGATGAAGCACCAGTTCCACAGAAGTGAAGGATCTGTCACCCGCACAACAGGCAGCGACGATCGGGTTACAAACGTGAAGGGAGGAGGTTCCTTTTGTACGTGCACATCTAGCACCCAACATTGGAACTCCACTGAATCAGAAGACGTTTATTTATTTAGTTTTAGTCACCACTAACAAACAAATGCCGAGTTCTTTCGATGAGAGGGTTGTAAGCCACGTTATCACTACTATTTCTACTTCACCTTCCCAAGAATAACCGATAAACAAGAACCCGGCGCTACAGCAGTTGTATCTGAATCCCAAAAGTTCAAGGCAATTTTCCACATAAAGAAACAGGTGCGGAATCTTGAAAACCCAAAGAAAGGAGATTGTGTGAATCTTGCGCATCGGAAAACGGAGACCACTATGGGAATCTTGGGAGGGTCAGAATCTTGGGAGAGTGGGAATCTTGGGAGAGTCAGAATCTTCGGAGAGTGGGAATCTTGGAAACAAAATAGGCTAAAAGTGGGTAGATGAAGATCAAGGAAGCTGTTTACTGGAGAGCCATTTTGTCAGTATGCAAGCTCGGGAGTAACAAAGCCTGTTCAAATGAACACAGATGGACGGATAATTGTGGATTCCCTTGTTTTCTGAACCAGAGGATTCTTGTGGGGGAGTATCTTCTTCATCACGTTTGAAGCATAGGGATGCAGATGGATTTCTTTTCTTCTTTTTCTGTTTCTGACAACTGTTCCCATGTGATTACCATCTCCTATACCACCTATAAGTTATCCACCTCCTTCGACCGTATGATGCAGCAAGTTCGATGTTGTTGGTAGTATAATCTAATGCAAAATTGGAGACGGTTTTCAATAACTTACGCACTCCCTTCTTTTTGAGAATGCTCCCTGGAAAAGGCTGGATTTGATGGAGCCTTGCTTTTGATCAACTTTTTTTTACAAATGCAGTTTTATGATGTATCTGTAATCTGCGCTTCCATTTCACAAGATTCTGAAGAAATTGGAGGACCTGCAGAAATCAAATCATGATTGTAAATTGTAACTGTAGTTGTGCTTCACAAATTGGCTTGTTCAACAAGCGTCAAAAACTACGAAAGATCATCTTCAATAGAATTGGAGAAAACCCAGTAATTTAGGAAAAAGGTTTTATTAAACAAACTATGACATTGGTTGAAACGAAAGAAAAAAAGCATAGCAAAATCTGAAATGATCAGGGATTACATTAAATGCACCTGAACAAATTTTGACACAAAGAGTAAGCAACATTCGGAAATACCTCATTTGGATCCTTCAAAGAACATGTAGCGTTCGTCTCCTTGGCTACATTAGATACAAGAATAGCAAGCCCGTGTTTCTTTCTCACTACTGCCTGAAACGAAACCAGGTAGGGAATCAATTGATAATTTAAGGATTGATACATGATATTACGAACCACATTAACACCTTAACAACATTCATCTTACTTTGAAAGCATCCTCGTCAGTTTGATCATCTCCAATATATATAGGGAAAATGTCACTTTTGTTCCCATAACCTGCAATAGAGAATGACACAATTTACAACTATCTACATGAAGTAGCACTGACCTATGCTTCAATTTGCAAACAAACAAGCATACCGAGAGTTCGCAGCAAGTAGTCTAAGGCTTTCCCTTTGTTCCATAATATACAAGGCCGGACTTCTAACACCTAAATTTCACTTAAAGAAGCTGAGATTAGAACTTGAACACCTACATCCAGGAACACCCTTAATAACTTGCTTGGAGTTTACGACATTGCCTAAGTTTTCCGAACAGTATCATATACACCTCTACAGTAGTACTTATTCTGTACTGAATAGGGGTATGCTGGTAAGTAGGAAACTTGAGACCTTGGTACAAATAAACCACAAGCTACAGGTATTCTTGGTAGTCTTCATTGTGCTATAAATAATAGAGGCATTTGAACACCTTTCGGCCTTGAGTGAGGCGAAGATTGGGATATGACTTTAAGACATGTTGAACCTGCTCTGCCAGCATTTTCCAGTTCTAGTAAGACAAGTAAAGCATTAGAAGGACCCCATTAAAACCATATTCGATAAACAGAAAATATGGGCTCATCAGTAATTCCTTACCTCCTCTTTCACACGCCTGAAATGTACGCTCACACAGAACTTATTGTGTTCAACTTTTGCTCCAGGCACTCTAAGTGCCTTCTCCTCCAGCAATTTGAAAATCTAATGCACAAAGCAAAGGATAGCATTGAGACGAATGAAAACCCCAACTAATCCAGAAGTAGAATTTCATAAGTGAAACCCCTTGTAACACAGCCCAAGATAAGTGATGTTTCAACTTCTCATAATAGCATCATGTAGTGAATACCTCATCCATTATAACGTTGAACTCACTTGCGGGCTGGAATAGAGCCACATCATTGCTCTGTAATGCCTGAAAAAGCATAAAACACTATCATGTATGTGATTAAGACAGAATACAGGTGTAAATATACATGCACATTGCATAGTGAATGTATGCATGGCAGCACATGTGCATGTGTAGGTTTGTGTGTATAAAAATGATGTCATAAACATATTGGAGGTGCTCTAAATTGAACTACCTCATCAGCAAACATATCAGTGCCTTGCTCTCTTGAACCATTACGACGCACTGGTGGGCCCATAATGTCCATACCATGACTACCTGCATAGTATAATTCGGGTACTTGTACAAACTCATAGATCTGACATTAAAGAACAAAAATTGTGTAAATGATCCTCACAACTGATAAATCGAACAGTATTCTTCTTTCAAATGGAAAAGCAACAAAACATGGAAATCCTCCAGCACAAGAAAAATGATGCGAACTAAAATAAAAATGATGGTTGAATTGATATTGAGCAGCTTATCATTTACACTATCTTTGGACAGAACCAACATGTTAATTTTTCCAACAGTAGAAGACATTGTGAGACTTATCTTTATAAACAGCTGACCAAAACAGTACAAGAACGGATTAGATAACATGAAAAAAAGCAGTATCCGCTGCAAGCATCAGCATTGTAGAAGACGATGAAGATTGAAAGGAAAAGCTTCTTTGAATACAAGGTAATTCTTGTCGCACAAGAAGATATTAAGGGAAAAAGGAAAAGAAATTTATACCAAAACAGTACCTATCATAAGAAAAAGAAGGAAAATACGTTACCTTTTCCCTACTTCGCCCAGTGATGATGGCTGTTGGAAATAGAGTTGAGATCTCCTTTACAGCACATTGCATCTGAAAAAGATGCATTTATCACAAGATTACTACCAGTTCATCATATATTCTAGCCACGGTAGTAAGGAGAGAAATTAAACAGAATCTGTTAAGATGGATAGGAGAATGTGTGAGCATAAAATGAATACACGTAGTACCTCTTCTGACATGAACGCCCGATCAGGATCCTCCACGATTGGTGAAAGCGTCCCATCATAGTCCAGAAACACAAATATATGTTTCCCCTTCGCGATTTCAAAGACTTTATCAAAATTTTCCAATGCTGAAGGATGGTTTGCCTGAATCATGCATGCAAAAGGATGGCAAAATAAGACCGAAATAGTGAATTAACCCATAAAGGTACACCTGCTTAAGATGTTGACACATTATTGAGAGGAAATGACATTGACAAGGAAATCAAAATGATTGGCTTAGCTTAAATTACACAGCATACCACAATATACAATACTTAAATCATTCTTGATACGGACAGATATCTGTGCTGCTAGCATATTGATTTCTCTAGGGATAGACAAGAGCGTGATTGCTGTTGATTAACAGAGTTATTTCATTAGAGAAATGCAGAGAACTCAAGAGAGTTTTTCCATATCAATAATTTAAGCGTAAAGAGGACTGACTCTACAAGCCATAATATTTATTCCCACTTCTCAAATCTTAGTTGAAACAGATAACTATGCTGGAAAAACAGCAAACTATCAAGAATGGGGTAAAAAGGGAGTTAATTTTTACCATCCATGCACGGTACTGCTGCATCTCATCAATTGTAGTATCAGCACATAATGTATTGTAATCAAATATGGTTTCCAACTCCAAATTACACCTAACACGAGGTGGTGAAGAGTTTTTCATTGCTTCAAGCAATCCAATAACAGAACCACCACTCTTCTCCACTTTCCTTGAACAAGACCTTTTCTTCAACGAATAAATATTTGTCATTGACATATTTGAGGCAGTGTTGTTATGATTGTAAATGGGAGGAGTGGTAGATGAGGTATCTTTAATGTTGGCACCATTGTTATGCTTTGATCTGAGTGCCATGAGAGCAAGTCTTGGTACAACAGATTGTGTCTTGAATATCCAAGGATATCCCAGTTAAATATGAATCTATATGTAGCTACCTGAAAAATCCGAAACACAAAGTGTTAGAAATACACTCCTAACATTGACCTGTAGTTACATAATTTATCACTTTCGTTACTTTGAACACTTAAAAAGTATCAAAATAGCATTCATGCGCTAAGTTCATGCGAGATCATAATGAAGCTATATTCATGCGAGATCACAATAGTATATGTAACATAATGAAGCTGTGTTAATCTGGTACTCGATTGAATTGATGTTTCAACAAAGAAGACTCTTATGAAACTGAGAGAGAGATTAAATTTCCTTTTGAATTTGATCTTTGACGAGAGAGAGAGAGAGATGATTCTACATGGACACAAAAGGCAGACAATGAAAATGTATTGCATTCACAAGAAGTTCATCAGCAAAAACTGAAGGTTGACTGTAATGAGCCAACGTAATTACAGAGCAGTAGAACTTAGAACAGGTGCAGCTACTGCATAAAGTTCCATCATCTGTTATACAGATCAAGAAAGTTGCCTCCCAGATCAGTATGAATAGGGGGACGAGACCGTGAAATTGCATTCACAGAAGTTCATCAGCAAAACAGAAAGTTGAATGTAATGAGCCAACGTAATTATAGAGCACTAGAACTTCGATAGAACAGGTGCAGCTACTGCATAAAATGAATTAGAAGAGTTCTTCCACCTCTAATGTTGATATCAAGAAATTTGCCTCCCAGATTAGTATGAGTAAGGGGACGAGAACGTGAAATGAGGATCAAGTACAAGAAATCCAAACAATTTGAAAATGTGAAGCGGGATTAACAGAAGAAGCAGAAGGAGAAGAAGAACACAAGCAAAAAAAGTGTAAAAGAGAGGAGAGACAGAGAGAATAGAAGGGATAGAGAAGTTAAAGACGCAAGCGCTGAAACGGAGAGGCTTTATAGATTTGTACAGTACGAAGTTCTCTACTGTGAATGGCACGCTTTTCCCTCACCCTACTTCCCATCTACAAATGCATTCTTTTATACCCGCGTCATAAAAGCTATGAGCCTGTTCAAAACCAAGGTACTGCATGCGATTTATCGCAGCGTTTAAATGACGACTTCCTGGTGCCAGAATCAAGCCCGAAGGTAACAGAACTGGAAGAAACCGGCATAGAATATACAGTACTACTGCTATCGCCACCGCAAATGTATTCAACAAGTTCCACAATGTTAATGATAACATCGTTATGCCAGAACCAAACAAGAAGATAACAGAATGTCTGTGTACTACAACTAGCACTAACAAAATGGCTTGCTTCGCTACTGCATCTCTGGCACTTTGAATAAAAAAAAGCTGATTCTGTTCAAAACCACAATTTTAATAATAAACCGTTATATGCCAGAATCAAACAGGAAGACAACATAATAGAGCACCATTATTAGCACAAATATCTGATCCTGTTCAAAACCACAACTTCAATGATAACACCGTTATGTCAGAATCAAACAAGAATATAACAGAATATAGAGTACTATTGACACAAACGAAAATAACTTGCTTCACTAGTGCAACTGTGGCACTTGGATGAGAAAAAAAACTCATCCTGTTCGAAACCACAATTTTAATATAGCACTGCTATGGCAGAATGAAACAGGAAACAATAGAATATAGCGTACTACTCTTGGCAAAAATCTGATCCTGTTCAACACCACAATTTTAATGATAACACCGTTATGCCAGAAGCAAACAGGAAGATAACAAGATATAGAGTACTAGCAATAAACGAAGACTTTCTTCGCTGCTGCAACTTGGGCACTTGAATGAGAAAAAATCTCATCTTGTTCAAAACCAAGGTGTCGTCTCCCATATACCGCAGCATTAATAGCGAACATGTGATGGCAAAATAAACCGAAAGATAACACAGAACTACTGATTCTACCACCGGAAAAGAACACATGTCACACATACATATATGCCACTGGCGAGCTTGAAGTGCCAGAACGAAAAAAGGAAGATATCGAATTAGACAGAAAACAGACAAAAAAGTGGAATTTAAGACCTCTCTCTCTCTCTCTCCGTCACTTGCCTCATAGAAAAAGGGAACATCATCGGATATGCAAAGAAGGAACCGTGCTATCTAGACCCTGTCTTCATTGCGACCAAAATTTTAAGGAGTTAAATTATAAAGCTACATGAACGAGAACAAGCAGTTGAAGAAATCGAGACATTGTCAGCAGAAAAGATTCATGATAAGGACAACGGAACAGAAGAAGATGATGATGATGATGATTAGTATCGTGATAATGATGATGATGGCTAGTATTACGATATTTAGCATACATTTGCTTTCCTTTTCTACTTAGATTCTCTTTTCCTTCATTCTCTCTCTCGCTCTCTGATCTATGACGGTAGAAAAAAACAACAAAACAAAAGAGAGATCGATTTCATCACTTCGATCGCTGCGAATCCATGAAAACTATTCCTTACTTCCATATCAATGCGATCGCAATGCCAAATGTAAACAGTCCAAGATATCAAAAGAGTCTGAAATGGAAAATTATCGCTGCGAATCCATGAAAACTATTCCTTACTTCCATATCAATGCGATCGCAATGCCAAATGGAAACAGTCCAAGATATCAAAAGAGTCTGAAATGGAAATTTTCGTTCTTGTTCTTACCTTCAGAAGAAGCGGATGTAGAAGCAGAAGAGTCCTGATTCCTCTTCCATTCTATCTGTCTCTCCTACTTCCACTCCCACCTCTTTTCTTTCCTTTCCCTTTCTAGTCCGTTTTCTTTCGTTCTTTCTCTACCGGTTTCCTTGAATGCGTGGAAATCATTTAAAGATCCAGGCCATACATGATGTACACGTACGTTCGCTCCCTCGATCACACGTTAAAAACGAAATCTGCAACTCAGGCAGTGGGAAGAAAAGAAAACCGCCGAGCTAGATCGGTGGTCAGCTCGATGACTGGCACAGAAACTCGGAGGAGTACAAGAGCCAGGAAACGGGAATGGAAATGGCTAAGGAGGTGGAGATGCTGTCAGAAAATACAGAATGCAATCGGCGCTGAGCGGAGCGCATCAATCAAATCTCAGGCAAATCAAACGGGAGTTACGAGACGGCAGACCTGAAGGCATGGAGATGGCGATGGAAGGTTGAGAGAGATGGCTCGGAGTTACTGAATTGCTGAAGGAATAGCGATGGCGATGGCGATGGCGATGGCGATGGCGATGGAAGCTCGAGGTTTTGGCTATGGCGGTTCTCAATAATATTTGAACAATATTTAACCGTAGCGCAGAATAAAAAGGAAAAATAAGAAGGATGAAGATATAAAAAATGAAAGAAGGACGATTTCTTTTCTTTTCTTTTCTTTTCTTCTCTTTTCTTCTCTTCTCTTTTGCATTAGTAAAATAAATGAAAAAGGAAGAATAAAAGGCAGGCCTATTTATGACGTGGCGTTTTCATTTATATGGGTTTTGGCGGTATATAAGAATTTACATAATTTTCTTATTTTCTAGCCCACCTGTATTAATGATTAGTGGTATTATTATTATCATTCTTATTATTATTCTTCTTATTAATATTCTTCTTCTTATTATTATTATTCTTATTATTATTGATATTGTTGTTCTTGTTGTTGTTGTTGTTGTTGTTGTTATTATTATTATTATTATTATTATTATTATTATTATTATTGATATTGTTGTTGTTGTTATTATTATTATTATTATTATTATTATTGATATTGTTGTTGTTCTTGTTGTTATTATTATTATTATTATTGTTATTATTATTATTATTATTATTATTATTATTATTGTTATTATTATTATTATTATTATTATTATTATTGTTGTTGTTGTTGTTATTATTATTATTGTTATTATTATTGTTATTATTATTATTGTTATTATTGTTATTATTATTATTATTATTATTATCGTTGATATGATTAATGTTATTATATTCTATTATTAGGAGGCTATGGCGCCGAGTTCTCTATTGAAATCGACCTAATTCCATGGGGATTTTGGAAATTCCTTTGTTTTTTGAATAAAATAAAAGTCGCGGATTGAATTTTGGCGTTTTGTATTTTCCTGGAAATTTACGGAAAATATAATATATTTATTATCGACATGCATATTTTGCGTTTATGCTGATTACAAAAACGCCTACCAAGATTAAAAATTAACGCCTATTAAAACTAGAAATTATACAAGTGACTCTTGCTACTACTATTCGCGCTAATTAAGTCAAATCAAAGGTTAATCAATAATAGAACAAGTTCTCTGAGAATGCTCCAGCTATATTACATAATCAATAGTAATAACATTACGCAATTGAGGTAATGGCCTAAGTACATCGGAAGTAATTAAGGATATGACCTAATTAATTAGGAGGAAGAGCGATTAGGAAATAGTAGTAGTACAACTATTGTAATTTCTAATTTTAATAGATCTTATAATGTAATCCATAATTTTGCCAGGCATTTTTTTTTGGCAAGTCTTGCATATATTAAAAATATCATATTTGGGTTTGTATATATGCGGCAGCGCAGTCTACGATCGAATTTTTTCTGTTTCTTTCTTTCTTTAAGCCCGATCAGTTTCTATCACATAATTGGAATTGCATAATCCAAGGAAAAGAAAATCAAACCATGTTGGCATGATGCATCCCATTACCCATTCCTACACTTAAAAAGATTCGAGATTCGAGATTCAACACCGCATCGGGTCGTTCCAGTGTTAGGCATTGCCATAATATTATAATTCGCGCTCATCGCCGGATCGCATACACAGTGTGCGTGGCGTGATCCCCGACCGATCGATCTCCTTCGATTGTATGTATGCACATTATTCGCAGTTATCGCCCGGTTCGCATACATATGGTGATCCCAATCGCCATGTGTACGCATCACAAGGGCATGTCGAAGAACGAACGAATGAGCAGGAAGAGTCATGGGCCATGACGATTTAAATTTTAAAACATACATATTTATAGAGCGATATGCATATATGTATGTGCGTGCATGTATATATATGCATAAGTAGAGTGTTTTATATGTATAGATGCGAGTCATGGGCCATGATGATGATGGTGGTAAACCAAGGCCTATCTATCTATTTATACATGTGTCAATTGAAGTGCTTCTTCCTCCTCATTATGAGCACAATATTTTCCTTGTTTCAACATTAGACGATCGTATTTGTAATTATCATCGTACTCTCATAGATGAGTGGGTGGATATGCAAACGTTACCGGATGTTTTGTCTCACGGGCCAATATTGGCATAAGATGATGTTAAGATATCGTTATTTCTTTCTTTCTTTCTTTCTTTCTTTCAGGGGAAACAACTTCTTGAGCTTCAACGACCACTCTTTGTCCGCCCATACCACGTCCACCCAACGAGACCACAACATGGTGCCACTACAACGCAATTGACATCAAAACCTTCATCATATCAGGCCCGGGCCCATTGTTTATAATATATATATAGATGGATAGATAGTCATGTAGTTGGATGAATTATTGGACTAATATAGTGCTGTTTAGCAAAAACCATATCATCATCGTCCACCATCTCAGTTCCCTACGAGTGCAATAAGACTAGATGCAGGCACAATGTGCGCATGCAGACAGACAAATATACCAATGGCATTTTCCATGCCCCGACAAAACCACGTGGACATCTTATCTATATACAATGTATGTATCTGACATGCACCATATGCAGGTATAGGTAAAGACAGATTACGGCTCTATGCATTTCCAACATAGTAATTCGGTTTCTACTTCTAGCCTACTATGTGTTTGGCATATCCATCGAGCAGTTCCACATGCGCCCACTAGAGAATTCGTCGTGCGTTTTGCAACCAGTGCATGTATATCTTGCATCCATCATCATCTCTGTTTCCCATCGGGCGATGCACAATACAAACTTGCCAGTTTGCTCTCAGTGCCCCCGTGCAAAAAACTCTACAACGTTGGAAGGTGTGATGGGGGAGAAGCCCTTCTTCGCGTTGCCGTAAATACACAAGATGCCTCGGAGAGAAGCGACTGACTGACGTCGGTGATTATGTGTGTGTAGAAGAAGACTTCAAGTGGAAAAAACGTGACAAATCAGACACATAATGTGTAAAGTTGAGGGTTTAGGGTTTCACATAAATATATAGATATATATATATATATATATATAAGTTGTGTGTGTAAATAAATAAATAAATAAATATATTTATTTAATATTTGTTTTTCTTTTCTCAACAAAAAGGCGCCAAAAAACATAAATGGGAAGAATAGAATATATGCTGTTCCCTGATGTGAGTGCGCCACGTCAGCAGATCCAGCACGTGGCCGCCCACGTGGTCGTCCACGTGGCAGCCACGTGGCAGCCCACGTGTCAGCCCACGTGATCTCACGTGGAGAAGACGCTGCCACGTCACCGGGCCATCCGAGCAAAGAAAAGAAAAGGTTCCTTCTTTTTTAAGTTGCCACGTTGACATTTTTATTCTGGGTAAAGTTGCTTCCAGATTCCTGGCCAAAAACGAATCGAATCGATTGTTTGATTTTTCGAGTACGTAATCTTATCGCCTTTCGATTTTCCCGATCGATCGATTTTACAGCACGGTTTTTCTGCTTATCTCTTTCTGTTTCTGTATTGCTCTTCTAGTGGTTCGTTCTATCGGCATTTTCGGACGATCTTACGACGGTCTTTTCTAATTTTGCCGCTCGATTGCTGATGAATGGGGTTGTGATTTTGGTCCATGTGTTTATTCAACGAATTGATTTGTTAATTTACTGGTTAAATTGATTCATTCAGAATCTGCATCGAATGGTAATTTTCAAAATTTGTGGATCATTGTAATTACGAAAGAAATTTAATAATTTGGGATGATTCCAGGCAATCTATCCAGAATTTCCCCTTACAATATTATCGCCACATTCCTTTGAATTATCATCACGTTCTATATTCTCATATGTTGCGAGATTAAACAAACAAACGATATTGAATTAATAGCCCATGCATTCTACGTGATACAAAAGACAGAGAGCACCATAAAGCATGTGCAATGCCATATCTATACATTTTTTGCCGATTTTTTCCATTGTACTTTCATGTCCAATCCATTTCCAGGATCCAAGCCAACTTTTACATGAAGGAGAGGGACCTTTATGACATCAATGAGAATGATGGTATTAACCTCAAAAACAAACATTCTTCCATTTCTATTACCTTTAGCAATCAAGGTTCCATGTTTTTCTATAAAACAACCCGTTTTGTTGAAGTTTACTTGCATTCCTTGCTCAACAATTTGTCCAACCGAAACCAAGTTCTTAGCGAGGTTTGGAACATGCAGCCAAGAGTTTCTGGACTATCAAAGACCAAGGCCTAAGAGGACAAGGAAGTGCAAACCGCAAATCCCTATTTTATAATACCATATACCTGTTGACACTCTAACAACCGTATAACCTTTTCTTATATTTGTTGTGTGTGAACACAACAACCCTTATGATAAATAATGATATTGGGTTTCTTGATCATGACCACAACTCGTAACCTGGATTATCTTTTGCTTTATTGAGCCATGCACCCACTACAGTGGCTCTATTAGTAATTAGCCACTCAAACAAAATCAACTTGTGGGGTCAATTCTTGGACCATAGATTAATCCAAAATTGGTTGAAGAATTCAGTGGAAATACCTTGTTGTCTCCATAATGTCTCCGATGTTTGAGTAACTTGCTTAAGACTCACCAAGATCCTCCTATATGAAAACAATGTGTTCTCAGGGGATTTGTACAGATCCTTACACATGAATTTCTTAGGATCCCATTGTAGATGCACTAAGGGTTGAGAATAGCAGTGGCTGTTCAATGTACAACAGTGGAACATGGTGGAAGGATCAAGTAGAGTAGAGGAGGCGGAGAGACCATGTTGGAGCAGACAAAAGACCCTAGCAGTACTATCTGTTTGTTCTCTCTCACTCTCTCTCACTCAAAACATAGTTAGTTGGATTTTATAGTGTTGATACCTAGTATTAGTCACTTCTAACTAAGTAGTTAGGCACTAGCTTCTTCACCTTGTAGCTATTATGAGATTCATTGTCACTTTCAGTTAAATAGCCATCGCAGTTGAGCTTGTTTCTCAACACTCCCTCACAACCTCGACTTGCCCATTGTTTAGCTTAACTTCAGCTTCATTCTTCATGCTTTGAAGCTGCCATATCCATGCTTAATATTTCCAACAAATTTTTGACTTGTTCATGCTTTTCCACACTCAATCCCTTTGTAAGGATGTCTGCAACTTGCTCATGTGTACTCACGTATTGCAAATCTACTTCCCTGTCAATTACTTTTTCTTTGACGAAGTGGTAGTACACTTTAATGTGTTTTGTTCTTGCATGGAACAATGGATTTTTGGAGAGATGAATGTTGCGCATATTCTCACACCAAATCGTGATTGAACAATCTAAGCATTCTCCCAAATCACCAAGTAGTATTTTGATCCATACTTCTTCACATGTGGCTATTGCAGCCCACCTATATTTAACTTTAGTGATAGACAAATCAACAATAACTTGTTTCTTGCTACTCCACAAAATAGCTGCACTTCCTAAAGTGAACATATATCCACTTGTAGACCTTCTATCAAATTGATTTCCAGCTCAATTTGCATCTATGCATCCTTCTAACTCTATGTCCAAATCGGCTTTGTAAAATAGTCCATTCTTTAGAGTAGCTTTTACATACCTGAGAATTCATCTAATGCAATCTAAATGTGGCTTTGTTGGCTGTTGCATAAATTGACTGACTAGGCCAACTCCATAACTCAAATCAGGTTGGGTAATAGTCAAATATATTACGTTACCCACCATAGATCTTTACATGTTTACATTTTCTATTCTTCTTCCCGAATCAGCTCATAATTTGTAGTTTTTCTCAAGCGATACACTAATCGGTTTACATCCAAACATTCCACCTTTCTTCAACATATTCGTAGCATATTGTTTTTGTAGCATCCAAATTCCTTCTCCAGATCTAATTATTTCAATGCCAAGGAAGTATTTCAACTCTCCCAAATCTTTCATATGAAACTGCATTTCTAAATTTTTCTTTAGCTTGTTTATTTCAACCATAGAGTCTCCACCAATGATTAAATCATCAACATATATCAAAATGACAGCTATGCAACCATCGCTCCTCTTCACATACAACAAAGGATCAACTTTTGACACCTTAAACCCAATCTTTAACAAGAATTCTGCAATTGTTTGATGTCATGCTCGTGGTGCTTGTTTCAGCCCATAGAGGGCTTTTTTCAACTTACAAACAGATTCAGGATTGGGGTATCAACATAGCTACATCAACATGGTCAACATTCGTCAACATAACATCTCTCTCTGACATTTGCTTATCTTGTCGTTGCTCCAACTCTAGAGTCGTTGCTGGCTCAATAATTGTAATATCCACTCATTTGCTATATGACCGGTCCGCTTACATTGATTGGATTGACCGTTGTTGAGTACCTTTTGCAAGCAGACTTCCTCCACTGCTTTCCTCTTTGGCAGCTTGATATACTCAGGGAACTCTGTTGCAGAAGTTCCTAGTATTCTAACAGAAGGGAGCCCTGAAGACATCATTGCAAACTTGGCTGTAATATTGACCTTGCACTCCAATGCTGGTCCTAACAATGAACCCAATCTATCAAGCATAAATCGTAACTCTTTCGGCAGATTTAGAAAAGATGTAGTGAAATGGAAAATCTTTTCCCTTTGCTTTGTTTCCTTCTTTGCATCAAAGCCATGAAACCACTTTTAGAAGCATACAATTGCCCCTTTGATATCTATGATCCTTTTTTCCAAAAGCAATTGCACCTTTTGTGGACGATCTAATTCGATATGGTAGAAGTCACAACCGAGGAACTGAATATCTAATATCTTACCTATCTCATCTTGAAGCCTAGCTTGTAGCATATCTTTAAGATTTGCACGACTTGGCACAACTACACCACTCTAGCCACCAAGGAAAGGATCTCCAATCTCTCAATTTCTAACTACAGTTAAATCAACTCCTCTTTTGTGAGGGTACGCTCCCTAGATAGCCTTCATTGTAGCTTTTCTATACTTGACTGGGAGTATGGAAAATACTATATCCGGAAAGAGGTACAGTTGGAAACCCCCATCGATGACTACTACTAACTGTTCGAGGATTTCTCAACAAAATAAACCATCTCGCTCTGGCTTATGGGTCTAATGATGCAACGTATAAGGTTAATCAACTTGGCTGTCTCCATTAGGTAATCTTCTTTCGGCCCAACTATGAATTTGTTTGGGGGAAGCCAGCCCAATGTGAAGTTGTTGATAATTAGTCTGTCGGGACGGTAGTTTTGAAATAATAGTTTTCCCAATTTCTCCTTCGTTTCGGCCGGAATCCTATCGGGAGGGGCCAATTCAAACCTTTCGGGTAAAATAAGGACAACACCCACATTTAACCCACCCTTTTTGCCATTAACAAGCAGTTGTTTTATCTTCGTATCATAGGGAATCTTAACGACTACTTCAAATACAGTATCAGGAAGAACAAATTCCGGTGTCGTGAAGAAAACCGTCCCTAGGTGGAATCTGGAATGGAATCGGCTTCGGAGGAATCGGCAGGTCTGAAAGGGATCCGGCCTGAAAGGTTGACCGACCTAT
>JBBBWG010016813.1:0-15635 GCA_037176905.1 Azolla pinnata
AAGATTAGGATGACTTAGATTTATGTGATTTTGTATAGCAGAAGCTTAGAAGATTAATCTTGCAAGATTACCACTTTTTAAGGTAGTTTGTATTGTCACATTGTTTTTAGTACAAACATAAATTTTACAGAAAAACAAAGAAGAAGAAGAAAGAAAGAAAGAAGAAGAAAAGAAAGAAGAAGAAGAAGGAAGAAAGAAAGAAGAAGAAAAGAAAGAAGAAGAAGAAGGAAGAAAGAAAGAAGAAGAAGAAGAAGAAGAAGAAGAAGAAGAAGAAGAAGAAGAAGAGCAGATGCAGAAGCAGAAGAAACGATGGCGATGGCGATGGAGTCGGAGACGAGGGTAAAGAGCCCCTGGCAGACCCCTGCCATCGAGAAGACGTTCGTCCATGGAGTCTACGACGCCATCGCTCCTCACTTCAGCTCCACCAGGTTCGCCAGATGGCCCAAGGTCTCCCTCTTCCTGGGCAATCTCCCCCCTGGTTCCCTGGTCCTCGATGCCGGCTGTGGCAATGGCAAGTACTTGGGCCTCAACCCTAATTGCTTCTTCGTCGGCTGCGACCTCAGCTCCCCGCTCGTCGCCATATGCTCCCAGAGGGAAGGGGAGCGGCACGAGGTAATGGTGGCAGATACCCTCCATTTGCCGTTCAGGGGAATGTTCTTCGACGGCGCCATATCCATCGCGGTGCTGCATCATCTCAGCACGGAGCAGAGGCGGAGGAAAGCCGTGGAGGAGTTGGCCCGAGTGGTGAGGAAAGGGGGTAGGATTCTCATAACTGTGTGGGCGGTGGAGCAAGAAGACAAGAGCTTGGTGGGCAAATGGACCCCATTGACATCGAGGTATGCGGAAGAAGAGTGGGTTGGGGCTGGAGCTTCAGGGTCTCTATCGAGATCTCGCACAAAGATCCCAGCTCCAGCTTTACATCGCATTGAAGAGCATCATGACATTTCCAATACCAATGGTTCATCATCGTCGTCGTCGTCTTCGTCGTTGGCATCCTCATCAGCTTCATCACCTTCGTCTTCGTGCTCGTCATCAGTATCGTCAGCACCGTCTTCGTCTTCATCAACTTCAATGTCATCGTCTTCCTGTTATTTATCCCATCAAGATGCGATTCATAGCCTCGAGAAGTGTAGTATTTCTGGTCATGGCGCAATTTGTGGACTTGAAGACCATGGTATCTCGGACCACGGAGGGACTGACCATTCAGGCCTCAATGAAGAGAATGGATCCGGGAACCATGGGTTATCAGATCGAGATGTTGTGAATGATATAGAAATCCACGGTTCATCAGATCGAGGAGTGATGGCACTGCACCATGGATTGCAAAACCAAACTTTACCGAATCGAGAAGCAACGGAGGGATCAGAAGGTCCAGCAGGTAAGTGTTGCATATTTATCGTGAGGCGAGTTCTGAATTTTGTGAATGGAAATCACAAATGAACGTGGGCTTTCTTTTGTTTCATGCTGGGTTTTGGACATCATTAGGTACCATGGAAACTGTGAATGTTGAGCAACAAGATTTTTTTGTGCCATGGCATCTTCCTTTCCACCGGGCAGAGATTGGAGGGGCATCTGCTGCAGCAGTCGCCAGTGGGTTTGCAAGGAAGGATGAAAAGAAGTCAGCAGTGGTCTACAATAGATACTACCATGTCTTTGCAAATGGAGAATTGGAAAGGTAATGCACAAAACCCATCCTCAGTTGCTCATTGGCAAAAAAGAAGAGAAAAGGGGTTTTAGGTTTGGCGTCTCTTGCTTGGTTTTTTCCATTAAATCTGGTTTTTATGAGTGATTCAGTTTCTGTTTCTGTTTTCTTCATTATTTGTAAACTAGCATAGGAGTAATATGAAGCTCTTATTCTGGGTATTTGATACCTTCACAATGAGTACATCCCCCCTTCCCCCCCACCCCCCCAGCTGAAATCCGAACACTGATCACTACCATGAGAACAAATTATAAGATCATGGGTTTTGTACTTGGGAAAAAGTATTACTTGAGCATGCATAGGTTAAAAAAGAACGGATTGAAAAATACCCGCAAGGGTCCAAAACCTTTGAAGTTTTTTTGGTAAAGCTCAATCTAATGGGATTCTCCCACACGCAAATGTTACATAAAAAAAATCTTTGCTGTGTCTGACAAGCTATGTTATATATTGAACTTTTTTTCTTTTGCACCTCAATGATAACCTATGTGAGAAGCAATCTTTTGATTCCCTCGTGCTTCTCATATTTTTATGGGCTTATCATTGGGGTTTCTTGTTTTTCCCATTTCGGATGATCATATGGAAAATACACTTGTGTGCAGTCAATTAGAATTACAATCACAAAAATAAGCCAAGTTTAACTCCTGTGACTATTACTAGCAACTTTTTTTTTCTCATGCATGCTATTTCACCTTGATGATATATTCCTTTACAGGCTTGTATCCGATGTACATGGTGTTGTTGTTGTGGATCAATTCTACGATAAGTCAAATTGGTGCGTGATATTAGAGAAACTCTGATGGACCCATCAATCCGAGGCTTCCAAATTGATGGCTTCATTTTGAGTGTTTCACATGGGAATCTGTCAAACCGAACTTCAACACAAAGACTGAAGATTAATTTCTGAACTGGAAATTTTGTAACTTAATAGAGGAGTGTGGCTGGATGCGTGGAACAAGGGCCGTACACAACTTGTGCGAGGCTATGCTATCTTGTTGACAATAATTGCCAGGTGAGAGTACTACATGTTAAAGGAAATCATCATTCCTAGGCACAGAACAAATATAGTTTACATTTTTGTCTTAAAATTGGAATTAGAAGCAAATCTGGAGGAGTTTTCAAGGGATACCTTAAATCCAAGGGAATGATCTATAAAGGCACAACGGCCAAACTGTGCTGATGAGGGTGAGATTTGGCTGGGTATTTTTTGGTTCGGCTTTTAAGAGTTTTACAAGGGAGCATCTAGCAGATTGGAATATCCATTTTTGTGCTTATATGTCGAAGCAGGAGGATGAAATTGAATGTGCTCGCTCTCTGGTAATGCGGCCTTTCAGAAAGAGCCCCCCAAACTAATATTGGTTAGCATTGGTCCAAATTTGAGCATGTCAATTGAACTTCATTGCATGATCTTCAGATTTCGTGAGGGAGAGCTTGCCAGCAACAACACTATTTTGATTGTGCCGGCACCACTTCTAGACCCATAATCGAAGACATTGTGCTCCATACAGCGCGCGCTTTGGACCTCGGCTAAAGTATCTTGGCCTTGAATAAACAAAATGTTTGCCTTGCCTTGATCTTTTTGCGCATGTAAAGCATACACAGAAAGGATTGTGGAGAAAAGTTGCTTGAAATGGAAGGATTGCATTCTTGCATTCTGGATTTTAATTTATACTGCACCTTGTGAGAATCTATGGAAGAGAACTTACAATTTCCTGCATCTATGCAATTTGCAGAGCAAAAAATCCACTTTTATCTTGTTCCTCACGAGGGGTCACAGACTGATCTTTATTAGCATGGTTTGAACTATTATAATGACGATCTTGGTGTGGGCGAAGGCCATGAATGATTTTCTAATTGTATTGTTTCATGTGGTGCATATTATTCAAGGTCGAATAATCCTTGTAAAAAGAACTTATAATTAGTTCTGTTGGTGGGATGATTCAATTCTTGGAATATGCCCTTGATGATCATCGGGGTATGGAGCCTATCTATCTAACCATAGGCAAGAATCAATCAGTTATAGGGAGAGGTGTCTAAATAATTGCTCATAGATTTTTCATCTAATCTGTATGAATCTCAAATCAGATGGTCAGAATTGAATGTACTGATCACAAAGATTGGAATCAGCATCTTCACTGTCAATGCGCACAGCTTTTGCGCGATAATCTGCATCATCATTAGAGTGTATACAACAGATGCGTATAACCTCTTTCAGAAACTTGACTTCCCATATCATCATCCTTTGTATATATAGTTCAGTCACAAAATGTTTATCATTCAGTTCCTTCATTATTGGCAAAGATATTCTCTGCTACCTTAGTGTGATGTTTTAGAGACGGCTCATAGCTTCGCATCACTTGCTACTAAGAATATGTATCAACAAACCTGATCACGTAATGCATCAACTAGCCTGATCAAATGTAAGCAGCATCCGAGCGCAGCAAATCCAATCCAAAAGACAAATCAAACTGAAAAACGTGACATAGAACATAGAGTAAGCTCTGGAAAAAAACCTACTGACTCAAGAGCAAGCTCAGTTTCTACATTAGGAAAGATATTCTGCTAGCTTGGTATGATCTTATTATAGACAGCCCGTAGCTTCACATCACCTTGCTACTAAGAATATGTAATACACAAAACAAGCGTATGATCATGATCTTCTGCATTAACCTACCTACTGTGCAACAAGATGACTCAAGATGAAGACGCTAATTTTTTAGCATCGTGATATCTCCTATGCCATACAATCCTTGGTACAATCAATACCCCTGCCAAGTTATGAAAACTATCTCCATGGAAGCCTTGAAAGTGTATAACAGGAGCACCAATAATGGGAACTATCCGTTTCCATTACAGCAATCAATGTTCACAAATAATATACAACACTTTGACTCTAAGAACGGAAGCTTGACGCAAACCTTGAAACAATCAGCCTTGGTGGGAACAGTGTTTGCTTTCATGTCGTATACGTACTGGGCAGCATCTACCTCTCTTCTCCTTGGAATGTCCGATATCCTCTTTTATTTTCATACCTCTACACTTGGACAATAGCATCAGCAGCTCCCTCGGTTTCCATCAAAATATGTTTTGAGGAAAAATTTCATCCGTATCGATTGTTAGTTGATTTCATGTGAACACTGCTCCTAGAAGTCCACTGTCTTTGTTTTTTCTACACATGCAATCTGGCGCAGGATATCTGAAGACTGAATACCGTTCATTACGAGGATACGGAGAACCTTGCCTATCCTTATGAATAAACTTCACTGATGAAGAGAACTCTTCCCAGCTTAATGATGCATTTGTGAAAAGACTGAATAAGGCTGCCTTGTCTGGATGGATAGACTTTCTTGGTCCAAAAAATGTTCTCTGACCGGTCTGCATTGTTTTCATACGGGACCCAAGTTTCAATGAACAAAGCAAACGCAAGCTAACCATGAAACCAGCCCAGAACAAAATGCTAATCAATGACTTACGAGCACATTTGGGAAATTTCCAGCCGAATTTGATAAAAATGTGTCACTATGCAGTAAAACTGTGAAGTCCAACGCAGCAAGTTTGTGAGAAGATGGAAGAAACCATTGGAGTTCCTCTTTTGAAGCTAAGGTTTCTTTGGTTTCTATGCGTGGAAATATCTCTTGAAATGGCTTTACCCTTGCGCTTCCTCCATAGGTATCCTACAAATGCATCAACACTTCGCTGATCCGATCATCATCAATGCATTATATTTCCACATCACGAAATCAAAGCAAGCCAAAAAGTACCTTCCCAGCCACATAAATTGGGGTTGTGTTTCTGAATCCCATTCCAGAGAGCAATAGCCCAACCTCTTCCGGTGTCAAAGGACAGCTACCATTTTTTCTCAGAAATTCTGAGCTATAAGCGGCCTTGGGCACAATGTTTCTATTATTGGGAAAAAGTATACCATAAGATTCATTTTATTTGCCATTAATTATCAATTTTATTTATTTTTACAGCATGAACGTTCACCTGAAAATCTTCCGCCGATATGATGCAAGAGCTTGTCGCTCAGCTCTTCCCCCACCATAGTAACATGCAGAGTGTGCAATCATATCCTTCTCAAACCTCAAATGCAAACCAAGGAAATATCCAAGCTCTTTCTTTCCGGTTTTTGTAGTTTTGTTAGAATTTCCTGATGCTGAATGGAGAACCTCTTTTTGCAGGTATCGTTCTTTTGACTTGATGCGACTAACCAGCTCAAGGCTAAAGTCAAGAATAGGCTTCACAAACCTCAATGCATGGAAATTGGTTTTACACCTTAACCTTGTAGCTTCATTAGGCAGCCCTTCAAATGAGAGTTTGTGGTGAAATCTATCCAAGGCGACAACACCCTCGCTGAAACCAGAGTAACTAATAATGATCAAGAACTTTTTTTCCAAACTTTACATTGTTAGAAGTCATGCACAATTCAAGAGACCAAAAGCTGCTGTTAGTGTAGTTGGCCAAACCTCATTATATCACAGATATGTGAAGCTCAGAGGTTTGCTAAAAAATACAAGTAAACGTGCATTCAATGCATAGCTGTGCAAAAAGACATCAACCAAACAGCACAAATATGCCAGTGATACCTAGAACCAGAAACCCAGAATCCCAAAAAATGTTAGTTATACCTTTGCAAAACTGGTAGAACATTCTCAAGGTACCACTCCTTTCTCGCATGCTTTGGGATAAAGAGAAAACAGTTAGACCTCTCTGCACATTTGTTTTCGTAATATTCGGGAGTACTCCATCCATACTGAGGTGGTAATTGCTGAACAATACGAATATCGTCCTTTAACGATTTCATGAAGTGGTCAATGTCATATATATCTTCAAAGTAGCTGTTTACAAGTGATCTGTATTAGTGCTCAAATTCTTGCTCTCCAACTCACTCAATATGCAGACATAAGGAAATGATATATTTTTACACATACTTATTTTCATTAATATCTTATTAGTTTTTTCCTCAGAGGTGGTCAATGTCATGAGTGTTTTTCCTCAGAGGTGGTCAATGTCATGAGTATCTTCAAAGAAGCTGTTTACAAGTGATATGTATTAGCGCTCACTTTCTTGCTCTCCAATTCGCTCATATGCAGAGTAAATAATATAATTTTACACTTGCTTATATTCATTAATGTTCTTATTAGTTGTTTCCTCAGATCCACTTCTATTTTGAGTGGGTAACTGGTGGTGTATAGCCATGTAAAGCTCTTGTTTAAAGTCTAATCTAACCAAATTTCTTCAACTCTTAAGAATGGAGCAATCTAGTTCTCTTACAAAAAGAGTGTTGGATAAAGCTCTTGTTCAGCAGGCAGTCCTACTCCAATACAGTTGAATGTTAGCTCTATATTGAATAAATAGAAGGGAAATCCATGACGTGTTTTCGTGCTTATATTTCTCTCTGTGGTTCCATATCCTTCTATGAAGATTGAGCAATCAAAGGTTTTCTAAAGCCATCTTATATAAGAGCATTATATCTATTTTAGGGCACAGGGAATGGCTACTTATAAGATGCATGCAATTAACTTACAAATAATCTATTGATATGCTGCACTATTCCACACCTCGTGTCCTTCCACACAACATGTTCTCGAAAGTGTGGTACCACCAGAAATGCATTCAGCAACCATGCTACCGCCACAGCATTGCAAATCTGCACTCCAGTCATAATAATTTGTATTAAGTTAAAACAATTCATTATGATAAGAAACTGAATCTTTCATCGAACTTACACATATGTGCAGCTGGAACAAACCTCCTGTACAAAAGACCTGTATATAGTGTGCTTCTTCATCTTTCTTTCCCTGAAAAGGGGTACATTATTTTAGGATAAACCCAGGCCGCTTAGTTAGAGCAGAGGTTAAACCGAGCTCAATATATTTACCAGCAATCGTTTGTCACATCTTAGACTATTCTATTATTCTTCCAACCAGAATGATATATTCATGTTTTAAATAGAACACCGGAGAAGCACTAATTAAGGTATTAAATTTCTCAGTCAAAGTATATTCTAGCCCAGAAATATCTACCCTGCACTTACCAATGAAGTAGCCCTCATAGAGAGTAAAGGTTAAAGTTGGCATTAGTTATTAGTGCATGTGAACATGCTCACTCTCAATGACCACTATCTATTTGAAATCATAAACAGGCTCAAGGGTCAAACATCCCACCATTTCTACTTAATTCTCTTGTGATCACTGCAGCCTCTCACCTTACCACCCATTCAGCCTTCTCCAAGGGTCTTTTTGTTAAGAATTCAATGTTAAGATATACCAGCCCAACAATTTGGACCCTTCAAATTTTATCAGTAAAAGATTCAGAAAAACGTGCTTCAGACCATTAGAAAAAAAGCAATCAAGTCCATACTGATAAATCCAATGTCTCCACAAATAAATGCAAAAACATCACAAAAGAGTATCTAAAAGTATACAAATACAAAACACATGTTCAAAACGAGCTAGACATGATAGAGATCCACTTACAACGTTCTTCTGTTTTTTCTCCAAGCACGGTTTCCAGCCATAGGACTTCGGTAGATCCCATAGACCAACAGGTTCCGAATTATTCTGGATTAAAAATACATGAACAAGCATTGCATCCCATCAATTAATGATAAAAAATCTAAACGCCCGAAGACAAGCTTAATAGAGTTACAAAACACTAGAAAAACCTTGTCTAGAAAGTGCTTCATTTCCTGCACGAGATGGATATGTTCAGATCCTGGAGGAATGTACTCCTGAACACAAATAAGAAGACAGAATGTATAAGTGACAGAAGACGCCAAATGCCTTTATTTAGAAACATGTTCTATCACAACTTCTACACATTTTATGTCAGCTCTAGTGTTTCTCTACCTTCTCACCCATACCCTAAGTGATGCTTCTACCCCTCTACATTCTATTCTAACCCTAGGATTTTAACCATTTCTCTGCGTATTTTACATCATATTCTCATAATTTACTATGTCCTCTCAATGAAAAAGTAAGGGTTGTTTTGATTCTACTCTTTGATGACTTGACTAGCAAATTTCTATCCTCCTAAATTTAAGTCTCGTACAATAGCAACCTAGAAACAAGAAAGTCCATGACCTAAACACAAAACACCAGGACCGTCTGATTCCCGTCCATAGCTTCATGTTTACTTTTTCTGGAGGACTTCTATCATAATGATCTAAGAAACAAGGGAAGACGATCCATGAACTAGACAGAAAACACGAGGGCCTTCTGATTCCAGTCCATATCTTTGCATTTAATTTGGCTGGAGGATCACTATCATAATGATCTAAGAAATAAAGAAGAGGAAACATCTTCTCTGCTAAAGAAAAATTCTATAGCAGTAGCTGAAGATGATACAGGACTATGGATACAACAATTCATAAGTGGATTAGAACTTCAAAAAGTTCTCCATGATATAACCTAGACATTGACTATTAGTCTTGTATTACTTTCATCGATACACCAGCATAGATAAAATATCCTCACAATCAACAATACATCTCCTCACATCTAGTAGATAATTGGAAGATGATCCACAAACCAATGGAGATAAGAAAAATTGCTAGGAGAAGAACCTTCTGTTTGCAATTATGTTTGCTAGTTGTGACATTGGCATGAATATGAAAAGGAATTATGTGTCATATCCAATGAACCACAATGGCTCTTTGCATATGTTATCATTCTTTTATATATTCCTATGTATGGAGGCAAAGACAGATTGCCATTTATGTTTGGCATTACGTTTGCTTGTTGTAACATCAGCATAAATATGTGAAGGAATAATGTGACGTATCTAATGAGCCATTTTTGGCTCTTTACATGATAATCTTTAACTCGTGATTTTACATCACTTACTATCATGCATAACTTTGTTCTCGTTGTAGCCATCTTCTCAACCAGGAATGTGTGGAAATTCAAACATTCCTAGTGAGCCACAATGGCCAGATATTGATGGGGTATCACATCTAGTTTTATGAATTCATTAACAATGATGTTTAGTTTTGCAATCAGGCCCAAAGACATTTAGGGCTCTTTAAATGAAAATATTTACCTCGTGATTGTATGTCACCCCATTTCATTATCAGGATCATCAATGTTGTCTAAAGCCAGACATGTCTCCTTTCATAATTTGTACTACCTTCTATAACCTTCTATAACTAATGCAGGAGCTGAGTTGAATGCCTCTAATCAAGGTTAATCTAATTTCTCGTTTGCTATTGCTTTCTAAATCCCCATATGTCACAGACCACACTGACCAAATCCCATACACCATATACCATGTTGAGCACTTCCATACATCACACGTGACCACAACCAGTAGATCACATATCCCATTAACCACAACCATTATCATGAACCACAGTGACAACATCCATACATAGAACACCACATTAACCACATCCATAGATCGTACAACATTGACTGCATCCATACTTCGCAGACCACATTGACTGCATCCATACTTTGCAGACCACACTGACCGCAGCCATCCATACTTTGCACACCACATTGACCACATCCATACATCATATAGCACATAGACCACGTCTATACATCATATACCACATAGATCACATCCATACATCTGATACCACATTGTCTGCATCCATTCATGGCATAACACATTGTCTGCATCCATTAATGGCATAACACATTCTCTGCATCCATTCATGGCATAACATATTTTCTGCATCCATACATCTCACGGTACAGGGGCCACATCCATAAATCACACACCATATAATCTCCATTCATACATCTCACGCCACACTGACCACATCCATCCATCGCACATCCATCCATCGTACGCTCCATTGACCACATCCATAGTAGATAGCCATATAGCCACATACTAGATTGTGTTTATGCATTATCGCAAAGCAATACAACCACATACGCCTACACGAAGTGAACAGCAAACGAAAAGAAGAAAGAAAGAGCATAAGGTGTGCGGAAGACATACGGAGAAAAGGCGATCCATCCACATGCGTTGGACCGAAGATGCTGGAGAGTTGTCGAGCTGGAGAGCTGAGAGCACGATAACGGCGATGCCGAGGACCCAAACTAAGATCGTGGAGGATGTGAACGAGGAAGCGGATGACAAAGAAGAATCGGGACGAGAGGGAGGGGGAGGCGATGATGCGGAAGAAGACGGGAGAGGTGAAGGAGGGTGATGGAGGGGAGAAGATGGGGGAGAGGACACGGAGTCATCTCCTCCACCTCGTAGAGGCCATGTCTTGAGCTTCAGGCTCCGATTGCGACCCATCGAGAGAGGGATTCAACCGTGGAAGAAGGTCCCTTCGTCCGCGCTGTTAGCTTCCCAAAACTTTGAACTCGGAGAGGAAGAAATGGCATTGCATCTATGTATGTATGTATGTATGTATGTATGTATGTATGTGTGCATGCGTGTATGTATGTATGTGTGCATGTGTGTATGTATGTATCTCTGTGTGCATGCGTGTATGTATGTATGTGTGCATGCGTGTATGTATGTATGTGTGCATGCGTGTGTGCCTGTGTGGGCATATGTGCATGTGCGTATGCATGTGTATGTATGTGTGTGCATGCATGCATGCATGTATGGGCGCATTGTGCATGTGTGCATGTGTATATCTATTTGTGCATGTGTGCATCGGTGTGTGCATGTGTGCATGTGTGCATCTGTGTGTGCATGTGTGCATGTGTGCATCGATGTGTGTGTGCATGTATGTGCGTGTACATGTCTGCATGTGTGCATGCATGTGTGCCTGTATGTGTGTTTGCGTGGGCATGTATGTGCATGTGCATATTGTATGTGCATGTATGTGTGCGTGCGTATGTATGTATGCATGTATGTGTGTGTGTGCATGCATGCATGTATATATGTGTGCATGCATGTGTGTATGTGTGCATGTGTGTATGTATGTATCTATGTGTACACGCATGCATGTGTGCATGTATGTATATGCACATGCATGTGTGTATGTATGTGTGCCTGTATGTATGTCTGTTCGTTCGTTTGTATGTATGTATATGTATGTATGTGTGTGTTTGTGTGTGTGTGTGTGTGTGGCTTGAGAAGATTTAGAGTGGCCAGATTGTGAGCTTCATCATTGTTGAAGTACGCCTTGTTCGCAATCCATCTACAACAGTTGAACTCCAAAAAATACAGATATAGAGAGACAAATGACTTGTATTAATATTGTTGACGATGATCTCAACACTTCTGGTGTATCTATATACTTGCAGCAAGAAGAAACTATTTTGGTATGAGCCCATCTCTAAGTTGCGACTCTTGAAGTAGGAGGGCATGAGAGCTTTGCGTTATAAATAAAGCAAGAGAGCCCACATCAGAAATGAGAGGGATAAGAGCCCCACACCAAAAATTTGAGAGCATAAAAGAGAGGAGTGCAACGTGGGTCATGAGACCCACTTAGTTTCACAATAGTTGTGTTGATAGTGTCTCACAATTATGTCATACGTCACTAGTTACACTTGTAAGAATTGTAAGGTAAATCGAATAAGTATTATCGAATATTTAGTCGAGTATAATTGGAATCGATACGAATCGATGCAAGTAGGACATAAGATTAGATACTTGAGAGCTATGATAGGGAGAAGCATGATCATGTGTACATGCTATCATTATAACACCTTTTTTGTATGAATCATAATAACTTTATTATTATATAAATTATAGATATTTAAAATACTCTTGATCGTTCTAAAATATTTGTAGCTTGAGAACATGAGATTAAAAATGCAAAGACAATAGAATAAAGGTTTATATTATAAAAAAATAAGAATCACAAATTATTATTAGACCAAATATGTTTGAATGAATGAATAGGTATCTGATTATAGCTCTTTACTTACTAAGTATTCTATACTATCTAAAAAAATTTTAAATGTTTACAATTAATTTTGAATATTTAAAAATTTAGTCTATCTCTAATACTACCATAGTCAAAATTTTGGCACATTTATCATAAGTTCAAATCCATTTCGGAAGAGATGTCATTCTAGGAGACACAGATGCAGGTGGCTTTAAAGAGATATGCATTGATGGATACACAACGACAATGGTATATAGTTTCGTCGATATGAGGAAGGCCACAGTCACCGTTGTAGTTGTTTTCTTCGGCTAGAGATTAAGGTTTGATTGCATGATATTCTCTCGCATTCGCTTTAGATGTCTCATGTATCCTCTTAAACTAATGAAAAGAACTCTTTATGAAAACAAAAGTCCTTTTTCGAAAGCGTTCCCTATTATTTAAAGATTTTGAGGAATTTATCAAAGAGTTTCAACATGTTAGTTTTTGAGACATTTATACTATGAAAAGACAATAAATAAAAGTTTAGAATTCTAATAAGGAGATTACCTCACTTCTACTTACGTGAAAGATTTTTTTCTTTTGGCTTACGATATTCCCTGAGATCAAATTTATCAAGGTTTTTCAACGATGACATAAAAGATTTACTGTAAGATTGCCTTCAATTAAAACTTGAAATTTCTTACAAAAACAACTAGTCAAGTTATATAATATGGTGACTATTTATTTGAGCAACATTCTTAATGCCAATGAATATTATACTGTCAACATTAACAAACATGTGTTTTAGTGGTTGCAACTCCTCTACAAGTGTCAAAATCCATTTCGATGGATGGTCCCACTCCAATGGAAATCGAGATAATATGACCTCGAGAACCGTTATTAGATGTTTAAAAGTGATGACATTGAATAAATTGTCTATATGTATACTATGATAGTCTAAGACATATAGCTTTAAATTGTCCTCACAGACCAAGACGACATGGGAGCTAAGAAAGTGCAATGGCAAACCAATTTCAAGTTGTATCATTATTTCAAATAACTCAAGCAGACCTACTAGCTCATGTTATAATAATAGTTTTGTTGTCTAGTTGTGCGGTACAAATCTAAAAGAGAATCTTAAGAATAATGCGGAGAATGGGCATGGAAAGGATTTTTTCCTAAGGCATGGTGGTTTGGGGTTCTTTTTCAATACTCTATGATAGTTCAATGGAAAGTATATCAATAGGGTTGTATGACACAAGAATGTTAAGTTTGTCACTTCATCCATTCCATTCGCAGGAGACTCATGAAGAAGTAAATCAAATATGGGAATTATTATGTGTTGATACATATGGCGAAGCAGTGGTGCCAACAGTAGAAACAGTGAAAGAGATCTAGTTGGACCCAGTCATGACCCTCAAAGGACAATATGACGACATGAAAGGAGATAATGAGAGGAAATAGTTCAACAGAGGGTTAAATTCCTCTTGATGTGGAAAGACGCTCCCTTCCTATTGTTAGATAGGCTCTCTCCATTCTGTAATTGCATTCCACCCAAATGAATCTACCCACCTCCTTACAAAAACAAAGACAAGGGGGGCTGTACTTTCCAAAGTCTAAATTGCTTCTTACATCTAGCTTGGAAAAGTTCTATTTTATACTAAGTTGAAGGCTATATTGCCTTAGAGGTACCTATAAATAGAAACTCCTTGTGATGGAAAACTTGTATCGAAGCAATGCAATTATAATTAATGAAAGGACAATTTTTGGGGGAAAAAAGGAGTTGAATGATATCCAACCAAAATAAAATCCATTTAGTTGAGCAACTCTAGACGTATAGAGTCGTTCTAGAAATGTTTCCATTTCATCAAGTCGAGTTTTCTATACACAAGTTGAGTTTTACACATCTAGGTGTTATCGAGTCGTGGTATGAAATTTTGTAAATTATTTATGAAATGTAAGAACGAGGAGACATTCTTGCTCCTATAAATAGGCATGTTTTTGAAAATATTGGCTTGAATCTTGTAAATAAGGAAACTCTATCATTTTGTTAAACTTTCCTTTAGTCCAATCACGAGTGCGTCTGTGTATGATTGTGATATTGGGGGCAATACATGTTAGTTGGATCAAGAAAACAAATCAAGAACATGTTAAGCTATGGGCATTATAAATAAGAAAACAAATCAACAACATAACGATAAATTGTTTGAGTTAATGTAGAAACTTGTAGTTCATTTCTAGTTGAAAAGATAGACAAAGTGTTCATAAATCAAATCAAAAGGCATAACACATACAGAATATAGTGTTTCATATGATATCTTCAACTACAACTAGTTTTTAAATCAATCATAAATCAATCTCGAAACATATGGTTCATTTCTAGTGGAAAGATAGATAGATCAGAAATCAGCTGAGTGAAAAACTCATCATAACAGTTATATAGCACATACGAAACATAATGTTTAATGTGACATCTTGTCCTATACGAATTTGGTGATAACTAGTTTTTAAATCAATCGTAGAAATGTTTTGAGTCTCAAAATAGATAATAAATCATGTTAGTCGAGATATAATCGCTCAATTCCATCTCATTTAAGCTATAAGAGGACAAGAGCACCCCCCTAGAGTGATTTATTATGATTAAGAAGACCTATCCTTAAAGTATGTATGTTGTGACGCAATATTCTTAGAGTCTAGACCAACTAAATCAATACAAATGAATGTATTGTACCCCACATGAGATCAAGCACAACATCATGGTCAATGGTATGTTTAAGGAAAACATCTTGAAGCGAATCAAGTAATCGTTGTTCATACTACGTCGATCGACTCCTTTCCATCTTTCGAATTTACAGCTCATTCATACCGCAACAATCAATCATAGTCTGTAGAACAAAAAAGGTTCATCACAAGATACATTTGGAAGAATACAACAAAGTTTTAATACATTGAATAAAAGTGTTAACAAAGTTTTAATTACATGGTTCACCCAATAATATATATATATATATATATGTAGGGTATATGTAAAAATTGTTGTAAAACGTGTCGTCCGTAATCGATCAACGCATTCGATGAGAAGGAACTCCAGAGATACACACAAACACACAGATAGATATAGATGGTGAGAGAATAATTGTATTAATATCG